>CM075885.1:14556639-14744139 GCA_038021265.1 Cyprinella venusta
AGGGACCATGATTATGCTACCGTGTTAGTGTGGGGCTATTTTGAGCCTTGTTAGTGGTAATAACTAGCGATTTTATTTTTATTACTCTATGCCCCATATACTAGCGTTATAACAGTTTTTAGAGATAAAACTCTTTACATTTGATAATCATGAAAACGAATCTCAGAGAACGGTTGACTATGTACCAATGTGTAATTAGACCAAAGGTTCATTTTGCGCCGGAGTTCTCCTTTAACCCAACCATAACCCGAAAATTGGCTGCATGTAAACATAGTCACTGATGGAAGCCCACAGTCTCATTCACTATGAATGCTGAATTAACCAGCAATACATGACCCCTACTATTGTTAGTTTGCCTTATAATTACCCTTGAAGTAACAGACTAAAATAAAAGGTTTCAATAAGAGCCAAAAAGTTTTGCAGACTGATATCATAGGTGAAACTTTGAAAGTCCAATAAAGAAAACCGAATTCTTTAGATTTGTCGAAAACCACCAATATAATGAAACTTAGCAAAAGTTCAACCATGTATTGATTGATTGATTGATTGATTGGTTGGTTGGTTGGCTGGCTGGCTGGTTGGTTGTTTGGTTGGTTGATTGGTTGGTTGGTTGGTTGGTTGGTTGGTTGGTTGGTTGGTTGGTTGGTTGGTTGGTTGGTTGGTTGGTTGGTTGGTTGGATGGTTAGTTTGGTAGTTCTTGGTTGGTTGGTTGGTTGGTTGGTTGGTTGGTTGGTTGGTTGGTTGGTTCATTGACAACTGATGCTTGGCGGATGGTTGGATGGATGCCCTGACTAATTGCTTGACAGTTCATGGGTTGGAATTTTAGCTGATTGATTTATTTATTGAGGCCAGATGGAGTATGGGTGGACGTTGGAGATTTTGGGTTGATTGATTGGAAGATTGATTGAAGCTTGAAAGAAAGGAATAGCATTATTTTGGTCACGTCCCATGACTAGCACAGATGGGACCACTGTAGTTTCCAAACCATCCTCACCGTGTGAGATGACACCTCAGGGACCCGCATGAGCACCAACACAATTCTTTAATCACGCCACTCTCTCTGTGAGAGTGTTTCTAATCACACGCCTCTATTAACCCACATTTGGCTCTTTATTCTCATATAAACAGACCTGCTGATTACAAGCACCATGAGATTATTTACTACGGGGTGAGTGTGTATGATGCCATGCTAAACTTCATAATGTCCATAAGGAGTCTGAAAGGAAACAAAGAGCAGTTTCTGAGACTTACATGTTTCGAGAGGTTGGAGCTCTTGGAGTCGACATCATACCTGAAAAACAAGAGATGGACATATTGAGAATGGACACACAACCAGAATAACCAGTATTTTATTTGTATAGTCCTCAATTGTGTATTTACTGCTTGTGTATCAAATTACCAGTTGACCCTGTAGTTCTTTGAACCAGCTCATATAACCAGCCTATCTTTCGACTTCCACCACCATTTTGGATGAATCTTTGCACTAACCTAACCAACCTTTTTAAAATGATGTCTGTGTATGAAGCTCTCACAAAGGTATATGGTAATCCTACTTTTTAAAAATCGTTTAATGCAAAAGACTGAAGTGTCACATGGCAACAGCTTTGAAATGTTTTGATATTTATTTCTTTAAAATGAGAGTTTTAATCTCTTTGTCATAACTGGGACAGCCAAATCGGATATACGTAAACTCAGCAGTGTGCTAAGCATAATAATTTCCTTTCATTTTCATTCTTCATATTCTCCTCCATTTAACTTTCACCGGAGTATGCTGTATGTGTCCGAGTGTTTTAAATGTATGAATGAGGTGGATATGTTACATAAGAAGTCCCAAAAGGGACTGATTTCCTATTCAGCCATACGTCTTCACATTCATAAATACTGCATGACCCTAGAATGGGAATATAACCATACATTGACACAGGCTTAACTCTTAACACACACACACAGATGCAAACAAACAACTAGCCTGCTTTTAAACTCACACACAACCAGACCTGAGGAAATTGACATTTGAACTTTATCTAGGGAACCAATCTACGCCCTCAAGGTAGCTTCTGGAAGGTGGTAAACTCATCATGGAAGAAAAGGTCTTATCAGGGGTGCAAGTTGACTTTTTCTTTTGCCTACAAAGTATATTAACCATTCTTTTCTGTAATTGAATTGCTTTACAGAACTACACAGGTTTTTCTTTTCTGAGCGGCTGTATTTGTTGTTAGCGTGAATGCCGCGAAAAACAAACACAACACATATAAAGTGGGAAAGAGTTTTGCGTTTTGCGATTGACTGTACAACTAGCTTTGTCAAAAAAAACAGGTATATTTTTACAGACTGCTAATAGAAAGACGAGCAAATGGATCGCTGCAATTCACAGAAACAGCTGGACTCTTCACAGGTTTTTCAACTTTCTTTTCTGAAATGTTTTTTGGCTGACATAATCAAGGTGATATGGGTGAGAAGAAAATAGCCAAAAATATCATTATTACATAATTCTGTGAAACACTTGATTCTGATTGGTCAATCACACCATCCAGCGGTATGTTATCCCCCTATGACAACCAGTAAAAACTCCTAACACAGGCTCACCCGGATAACTTGGTTACAAGTAAAGTGCATTATATGGAGAAAAATCCTGGAATGTTTTCATCAAAAACCTTCATTTCTTTTCGACTGAAGAAAGAATGACATGGATATCTTGGATGACATGGGGGTGAGTGAATTATCAGCAAAAGTTGTTTTAAAAGTGAACTACTCCTTTAAGTGAAGCACTCTAGGACATGTACATTTGTGGCTTTAAGCCATTACAGTGGTTCTTTTAGCATGTTCCAGTATGTTTGGGGTAATTGTCCTGTAGGCGGATGTACTGAACTCTCTGTCCTCTTGCATACATGCAGCAGGTCTTTGCCTCAGGAGATTCCCTTACTTAGCACCATGCATTTTTTTCTATCCTGGAGTTTTCCAAGACCCTGCCGCAGAGGAACATCCCCAAAGCGTGAAGCTGCCACCACCCTTGTCCACTCTAGCGTGATGTTCTTCTCAGTCTGATGTGCTACTTTAGGAATATGCCAAACTGAGCCCCAAAAGCTCTTCAAAAAATAAATATACTATTAACTCAGAATCTTCTCCTTAACTGAGGCTCTTGTAAACCAATATGAAGTGCCTAAAGTATGTTAAGCACTATCAGCAGATGTTTAGGTGCCAAAATTGGAAGTCCACTTCCTTGTTTCTGTCCCAAAGTCTTCTTTTCGATTTGCATGCAAATGGGCTTTACCTTGTAATGATTCTACATCCTAGACATGAATATTTGTTTGGCCAGTTCTCAAAAATAAACCTCTCTGTATACCTTCAGGTAGATTTAAGCTTTGGAAATGTTCTTACATTGTCATTATATCTCACAATGTCATTATTCATGATCTAATTTCTATTTAGAATGATCTTCCGAATTCCAGCTCCTTGACCTTCATGGTCTATTGTATTGCTGGAAATGCACAGGAACGCTCCCTGACACAGATCAATGCATTCATATAAATGGACTGAAGCCAAGCAGGTACAGTGCGTGACTTGGAGAAGAATGTTTAGTTAAAACCCAATAATCAAAATTTATTAAAAAAAAGAGATGAATGCTTGAAAAAATATTTATTATGTTCTGGAGTCTCATTTATAAAACTGTGCGTAGAATCCCTACTAAAATTTTGCGTGCGCAAAAAGCCAAAATGGAGTACGCCCAAAAAAAAAAACAACAAACAAAAAAAATCCGATTTATACACACCTGTAAGCAATGTTTCCTTTATAAATCACATATCACCCACAGATGTGCATACCAACCTCATATCCCACCCTGTACATGCCCATTTTTAAATAGTCAGTGCAAATCACCTCATGATTGCTGATCGGCATGTAAATGAGAGTGGAATGCCATATATACCTGGAAAACTGGCATGTGAAATGCCAATTAATTAATCCAAGAAAGTGAAAACGTGTAATTCTGTAACTTTTTAATAATGGCGACAGGTGAGAAAAAAGAACGTAATTTCTCAGACACTGAGATTGAAACCGGTGGATTTATATGTTTCTAGAAAATAGACTGATCGTTAACACCTTGACATAAATCATTTGTGGGAGAAAATTTAAGACGAAAATGTTATAGTGAACACATGCTTCTTGACGGTTTTGTAACAAGCAAGCACCATAATAGTTAGCACCGATGACGAGTAGCGATTGTGCTTCATGACTGTATTTGCAGACTTTGACGTTTTATTATGAGTAGTTCACTTAAAAAAAACAACAACTTTTGCTGATAATTTACTCACCTCCATGTCATCCAAGATATCCATGTCATTCTTTCTTCAGTCGAAAAGAAATTAATGTTTTTGATGAAAACATTCCAGGATTTTTCTCCATATAATGCACTTTACTGGGAACCAAACGGTTCAAGGTCAAAAAGACAGTTTCAGTGCAAACTGTAAACTGTTCAAAGGGCTTTAAACGATTCCAGATGATGAATAAGGGTCTTATCAAGCGAAAACGATCACTCATTTAATAAAAAAAATTACAAAGTTTAAGTTTTATAAGCTAAAACTTGTTTATCAAAATGAATCCTTTTTGTGTCATTTGGTTGATTCAACGAATGAAATGAACGAATTGGCTCGGGAAAAGATTCGTTCTTAAGTTACGAAAGATTCGTTTGTAACTTCAGTTCACTACTTTACCATTTGTGTTGCCAAGGCAAGAGGGTATGCGCGTGCAGTTACTCACAGTGAATGGTAAAAAGACTGAGCGGCTGTATTTGTTGTTAGCATGAATGCCACGAAAAACAAACAACACATATAAAGCAGGAAAGAGTTTTGCGATTGACTGTACAACTAGCTTTGTCAAAAAAACTGAGGTATATTTTTACAGACTGCTAGAAAGACGATCAAATGTGTCACTGCAATTCACAGAAACAGCTGGACTCCAGTCAGCGAAAGGTGGATTCGCAGTTATCATTTTGTGTCAATATGCTGAATTTAGGTGTAAAACTATACCCATTTATTTTGTATTGTTATATATATCAACAACTCATCAATTAAATATTTATCATTGCATAATCTGCAATATTGGATGTTTTTTTAATAAACACTGACCCAAAAAAACTATAAAGTTTTAGGGCTCGACGATATGATGATATGTATAGGCTATATATAACACTGATAAGTGATCACCCGGATTTAGACCTACCTATATTGTATTTATATAAAGCGTTCACGGGCAAATTTGCTTTATGTTTAGGTCTATATTGCTTTTATTTCCCCGGTGTCGAAATCAGGCAAACATAAATGTCAGGAAACACGATTCCTGGCTGCATGTCAATATCCATGGATCACTGGATCTTTAGTAAGTTGTAAGGAACACTATCAGTCCAACATTTAGTTTAAATTGATAAAATTGTTCGTTTTAGTCGCATTTTCGCAGTTTCCCCAATTAAATCCAGTCACGCAGCAGATCTTTTGCCACTCAGTCAGGCTGAGGGGGGTTGTTCCGATTCCCTCTATTCCCTTTGTCTCCACAATGTGCGTACGCACGCCTCAAAGATTGCTTAAAGAAGCGCACATTCTCCCATCAAGTTTGTTTCATATAGATCACAACCTTTGCGTGGAAACTGCATGCTTTATAAATGAGACCCCTGGTCTTTTCTCAAATTAGTGCACAATTTTCTAACATAGTGTGATGTTGTTCATTTCATCATTACTCATCAACAGCGCCTGGAAATTTCCATCTCAGACAGTCGAAATTGACATTGAATGGATCCTTGTTCCCAGAAGTCAAATGGAAAGCATCATTCATTAAACAAATAAACAAAATGTGTTACCTGACACTAAGTTCACACCTCTAGAGTCAATTCCAAGGCTATTAATACAAAACTCTTCTAAAAATCACACCACTCAAGGCAAACATGAGTTGTAATGTGACATGAGATGCCACATTCTATATATAGATATTTTTTTTTATATATACATTATATATATATATATATATATATATATATATATACAGTATATATATATATACACACACACACACACTCTAAACACAATCATGAACAATGTAGAACCGACAAGGACAGACTTGAACTAAACAAAGTCTAAACAGACTGAACAAAAAAAAGATACAAAAGAACACTAACGACGAGGTGATGACAGGTGACATAGATGATGATGACGAAGAACAGGTGGGTGATTAAGGGAGTGAGTTCAGGTGTGGAGACAAGGAGGATTCTGGTAAGTGTAGTGAAGACGAAGACAGGATGGTGCAGACGACTGTGACAAAAGTCTCTATTAGCTCCCCTTTTATTCTACTTCTTCCATTTACTTCCATTTCCATTCTGCCATTTAGTAGAAACAATTGATATATTAAAGAGATCTTAAAAAAAATCTATTGACCAGTCCTATTTCACTCTAATTAGATCCAAGACCACTTATGAATCCACTATAAAGACATGAAAATGACTAAATACAAAAAGCCACTCTTGTTCTCCACTGAGAAACAAGACTCTGAAAAATAAATGATGTGTGCATACGTAGAGACGCTCAGCATAGCCATTACAGCCGATTGTAGCGTAGTGTGCTGTCTGCCCACACACACACACACAACAGACCCTGAAGGGAACGACACAAACAGCTTCCCATTTACACACTCTGACTAAGCCGCATTATGCTTCTCTATCCGAGCACTATTTATAGCACCACATGCGCTGATGGGAATCTGTCAGTCTAACGTACACAAACATGCACGCAGGATTCAAACAGTCAGCACTGAAACATGACACATTTATCACAACCTGCATTCCTAATGCTAGAATCTGCTCAGATGAAGTAAGATCAAAATTTATACGGAGCAACAGGTTGGTTGCGCAGTCGGATCTTTGTTGCCGCCAGTACAACACTGATGTTGTGATGCTAAGGTTGTTCGGGTATAAGGCGTTGCTCTGTTGGTACTAGGTTGTTCTGAATTATTTTTAAGTTACAACAGTGTTCTAGATGGTTTTGCATTGACAGTTAGCTACCCAGTTTCTGGTGAGTGCTAAGTGGTTTCTAAGAGCGTTTTGTTCTTGGTAGTTGCTAAGGTGTTGCCATGCAGTTGCTTGGTGGTTGCTCGAGCATTGTGTTCTGGGTGGTTGCTAAGGTGTTGCTAGAGAGTGCTGGGTCAATGCTAGGGCGTTGTGTTCTGGGTGGCTGCTAGGGAGTTTCTGGTGGTTGCTAAGGTGTTGCTAGTGATGCTACGTCAACGCTAGAGTGTTGTGTTCTCTGAAATTCTATGCAATTAGTTATTCTATGCAAATAAATGTGTAATTCTGTAACTTTTTAATAATGGCGACAGGTGAGAAAAAAGAACGTAATTTCTCAGACACTGAGATTGAAACCGGTGGATTTATATGTTTCTAGAAAATAGACTGATCGTTAACACCTTGACATAAATCATTTGTGGGAGAAAATTTAAGACGAAAATGTTATAGTGAACACATGCTTCTTGACGGTTTTGTAACAAGCAAGCACCATAATAGTTAGCACCGATGACGAGTAGCGATTGTGCTTCATGACTGTATTTGCAGACTTTGACGTTTTATTATGAGTAGTTCACTTAAAAAAAACAACAACTTTTGCTGATAATTTACTCACCTCCATGTCATCCAAGATATCCATGTCATTCTTTCTTCAGTCGAAAAGAAATTAATGTTTTTGATGAAAACATTCCAGGATTTTTGGTGGGATGGGAACCAAACGGTTCAAGGTCAAAAAGACAGTTTCAGTGCAAACTGTAAACTGTTCAAAGGGCTTTAAACGATTCCAGATGATGAATAAGGGTCTTATCAAGCGAAAACGATCACTCATTTAATAAAAAAAATTACAAAGTTTAAGTTTTATAAGCTAAAACTTGTTTATCAAAATTAATCTTTTTTGTGTCATTTGGTTGATTCAACGAATGATGCTACGTCAACGCTAGAGCGTTGTGTTCTCTGAAATTCTATGCAATTAGTACTAAGTGGTTTCTAAAGTGTTGATAGGTGGTTTCTAAAGTTTTGCTAGGTGGTTGGTATAGTGTAACGGATGGTTGCTAGGGTATTTATTGACGGTTAATTGTGCATTATGGCTGGCTGCTACGGAGTTCTAAAGGTGCGTTCACACTGGACGCGAATAGCGTGTCAGGCGCAATTGATTTCAATGTTAAGTCAATGGAAAGACGTGTTACGTGCGTAAAAAATTCCTGTGGCGCGAATGAGGCGTAGAGCGTGGACGTGAATCCACCTCATTCGTGCGAATTGAGCATCTGGCGCATTAAGCCCGAATGATTTAGTTAGTGCTATTTGCGCATTCACGCGTTTGACGCGAATTCACGCCTGCTGCCCGAGTTGAAGAATCTGAACTTCGGTGTCAATTCGCACCATATTAACCAATCAGGAGCCTGCTGCTTGCTCACGTGGTGAAGTATCTGAATGCGTCAATATTTTTTTTTATATGACTAAATGCCTGGTGTGGTTCTAATGCACAACAAAGCAAATATTGTATCACTTAAAACTTTTCAATTTACGAGACATGTTCATTTTGTGAATGTTATTTATTCCATATCTAGATTATATGAAATATTATTATGATGTAAAGACAACCAACATACATGTGCATAAGTTCGTGTCTGGACGTGAGAGAGAAAAAAAAAATCACAGGACAGGTTAATAACATTTGGAGGCTGGCTCTATTTATCATCAAAACAAAAATAAATGACAGATTAGGTAGATGAGGGTGAGGGACAACAGGTCAACAAACGGAGCTTGGGACAGCGGCCGTCGTCCTGCAGCTCCTGGAGTGAGCAAACGGTGAAACTCGCCAAAAGGTTCGCCTCCGAAGGGTCCGGTGGACACAAATGCGGCGAAGATGAGCCCAACGCCACTGTTTTTCTCTCCAGAGTAAATACAGTGTGGTGACTCTCTCGATGAATGCTCGATCAAATTTCGCGTCAAACTTTTGTTTTTACACGCGTCAATTTCGCTCTTGATGCGCGAATGGATTGAAAGTGCTCACGCGTATAACTAGACGCGGTAGGCGCGGATTTGACGCACTATACGCGTCTAGTGTGAACGCACAGTAAGGGATGCTAATGCATTACTATGTATTTGATAGCGAGCTGTGGGCGGTTGATAGAGTGTTGCTAGGTGGTTGCTATGGTGTAAGGGGTGGTTGCTAAGTTGTTTCTAGATGGTTGATCATATGTTCTGGGGTGCGTTTCCCGAAAGCATTGTTAGCCAACTGGTCGCAAGTTCCGTCGTTATCAGCATAGTTCAACGATTCGGTGTTTCCCGAAACCATCGTTCCAACGAACATTCGCAAACAGCACCGCAAAGTTGTGTGATTTGAACGACAGCTCTCGACCTGTGGTTAGAGGCATCGTTTCTATATTGCATCACATTTGGAGGTAATAAATCCTTATCTTGAGCAAAATAAGCAAGCTGACATTCAGTACAACCGGTGCCTTTTATTTAGAATACATACAAATGTAATTTACGTCTTTTAGTTTGTCAAAAGATTTGATGTAACGTGTTTGAAAAGTGCGCATGTGTGAACGTGCTCTACTGTGTAAGAACGAGCCAAATATTGAGTCTGGTAATAAAGCAAAACAACTGAGAACAATTAGAAATAGTCCTCAGATGACATGTCTGTAATTTATATAAAACAATTCTAGCGTTAATTGGATCTCAAATAGTTTCATTAAAAGTAGTTATTACTCCACCACGTGCGAAACCAACGTGGTTGAACGATACTTTGCGACAGTGGGTTTCGGGAAACAGTCGTGACTACCTAGTTGATTTAGTTGACTATCGATGCATCGTACTATGGTAGTGAAGCAGTGAACTTCATCGTTGTACGGGAAACGCACCCCTGGGTGGCTGTTAGGAATTTTGGAGTGATTGCTAAGGAGTTACTAAGCAGTTGCTAGGGAGCATTGGATGGTTTCCAGAGTGCTGCTAGGTTGTTACTGTGATTATGCACAGAAATGTAATAGCGTACTTTTCCTCAACAAGTAGAATGATTACCTACACAATTTTAAATGTTATACATGTAGCTCAATAGCTGTGGGGCGAATGAAGTGCCAGAGTGTAACACTCATTGTCAGGAGTTTGTATAAGTCTACCCTAAATATTCCCAATAGTGATGCTTGCTCAAAAAATGAATACAGAGGTAACTTGGTTCCAAAATCAATGGTGAGAGACTTTGAGCTGGGCTTTAATTAGATTATGGTCTTATGAGGGGAATGCACGTGTGCTTGTTTCTCATTACGGAGAAAGAACAGCATCATTAAAGCACAGACATCATGAATCATTCTCCTCTGCCCTGTCACAGTGCAATGGAGAGATAAAGACAGAAGAAAGAGAGAAAGAAAAAAGAGAGAGGGCAAGAAAAGCAACAAATATTGAAGGATCTCTGAATCTTAAAATGTTTCTAGGGTTACATATAGCTCGACCTCACATATATCTATTTATCGTCTGCCTCTTCTATTCGT
The DNA here is from genome assembly GCA_038021265.1 of Cyprinella venusta. NCBI lineage: Eukaryota > Metazoa > Chordata > Actinopteri > Cypriniformes > Leuciscidae > Cyprinella > Cyprinella venusta. The sequence continues at coordinate 14,567,170 of CM075885.1, forward strand.
TTGTGGGACTCAACCCCCCCTTGTTGTCATGGTGACGTGCCATATAATCCTCATCATTGGTGCTTTGGTTTCGCTATCGTCTCGGAGGCACTGCCCAAGCGACCTCGTGACCCCCTCTCATGTCTGCTGCAGATTTACAGACCCAGTATGACAGGCCGTCGAGCGGGGACACCGATCCACAGCGACAAAACACACACACTCTGCCTACAGACATACACACTCATGCTGAAGTTTAAAGACACACAAACAAATTGCTCACACACACTTGGGCCAACGGATACAGAATGACTCATATCTGTTCTAAAATACACCCGTAAATGCCTAAATACACACATACAAAACACATTTAGTCAGGCACAAAACTATAACAAATATTAGCGCATACACACAGACACAAAGGTGAAATTTACAACACCTTTTGGAATGATCCAAGATTTGGACATATTTCCAAAATTATTTATTGTAATTAGAGAGGCAATGATGCTGATTTGAAACAAAAAATTAATATATATATATATATATTTTTTTTTTAAATTGAAATAAAGCTGAAATAAAAATAAAATATATACTTTAAAAACATTAAAAAATGCTGCCTTGGCAACTAACTGAAATTAAATAAGTAGTGAACTTAAATAATCTGAAAAAAGAATTTATGGAAGAGGATTAGGGCCAAGCAATAATAAAAAAATAAAACCATCTCGGGATTAAAGTCAATCTAATGCGAGATTCAACTTGTTAAATTTTGAGAAAAAAGTCTAAATACAATCTTGAGAATAAACTCATTAAATATCGAGAATAAAGTCGTTTTGTTTCAAGAAAAAAGTCGAAATTCAATCTTGAGAATGAACTCATTCAATTTCGAGAATAAAGTTGTTTCGAAAAAAAAAGTCGAAATTTTTTGAGAATAAACTCATTCAATTTCGAGAAAAAAAACTCGTTAAATTTCGAGAAAAAAGGTCGCAATACAATCTTGAGAATAAACTCATTAAATATCGAGAATAAGGTCGTTGTCCTTTGAGAAAAAAATCTTTAAATTTTGAGAAAAATATGAGAATAACGCATTCGATCAGTGTTCATTGCATAGCCTACTGATAGATGACATGGCAGACATGGATCAGTAAGCAAGCTATATTTAAGACTTTATTTCAGTAACAAAGAAATACTATCAACTTTAGTCTAAATACAATCTAGTCACAATACAATCTTGAGAATAAGTCGCAATACAATTTTGAGAATAAACTCATTAAATATCGAGAATAAGGTCGTTTTTCTTCGAGAAAAAAAACGTTAAATTTTGAGAAAAATAGTCGAAATACAATCCTGAGAATAATGCATTTGATCAGTGTTCATTGCATAGCCTACTGATAGAGAACATGGCAGACATGGATCAGTAAGCAAGCTATATTTAAGACTTTATTTCAGTAACAAAGAAATACTATCAACTTTAATCTAAATACAATCTAGTCGCAATACAATCTTGAGAATAAGTCGCAATACAATCGCAATACAATAAGTCGCAATACAATCTTGAGAATAAACTCATTAAATATCGAGAATACGGTCACTGTCCTTCGAGAAAAAAATCGTTAAATTTTGAGAAAAATAGTCGAAATACAATCCTGAGAATAACGCATTCGATCAGTGTTCATTGCATAACCTACTGATAGAGGACATGCAGACATGGATCACTAGTCAAGCTATATTTTAGACTTTATTTCAGTAACAAAGAAATACTATCAACTTTAGCAATAATGTATTACATTAAAAGTGTCACTGAATTTGCTCGTGGAGAACTTTACTGATAAATGACGTTTGAGCCATCACTTGAACAACAAACAGCGCTGAACCAAATGCACTCTGGATATATGGACTTTGATAAATTAAAACCGTATGTACTGCATTGCCATTAATGGCTGTATAGATGGTTACAGTCGTTACATTCTGTGGATGGAGGCTACAAAACCAATAACGACCCTACAGTAAAAGCCAGTTAGCTACTTCATAAAAACAGTTAGCCTACTGGCATAGAAGGGAGTCCCGAGATCTCCGTGCGGACATGGGGACCGTAGTGTGGTAACAATACAAAGGTTTTTACAAAGTAACCACGTTTCTCGAAACACGACTTCATTCTCGAAATTTAAAGAGGTTTTTTTCAAGAAACACAATGTTACAGGGTGAGTGTAGGAGTGCAGGCAGAGGAAAAAGGAGACTGAAGAGGTAAAGTTCCAATTCAAAACTTTACTTAAACTTTCAACATCCAACGGAACAGGAACAGACAGGAATCACTCTTACACTTGAAACATAAGCACAACGACCGACAAAGACTGAATGAAACTGAGGGAACTAAATAGACAGGGGAATCAAACATAAATATATATATATATATATATATATATATAAATATAGCTGCGAGCAGCGATTGCGGGCCCAAGCCGGTGGCACCGCAACCCCGGTGCCTTTAGTTACCTAAAGGCACCGGGATGGCGGTACCGCCGGCTTTGGCCCGCAATCGCTGCTCGCAGCTATATTTATATATATATATATATATATATATATATATAAAGCCGGTGGCACCGCACCCTTGGTGCTTTTAGGGTTATTCTACATGACGTGCAAAAACGTAACCCCCGCTTTGACTGTCAAAAAGAAGTGTGCTGAAGAGCTTGCAGCAGTGAAGGCTCTGCAAAAGTGCGGATCGAGGGCACATTTTAACCACAAAGTATGCATGAGCAACCTTCTGAAAGGTCAGGTGTACATCAAGGTCTACATCTGTACTGTGTTTACATTATAGTATGTAGGGATGCGCCGATCCGATACTCAGGATCGTTATCAGCTCCGATACTGCCATCTTTGCCGGATCGGGTATATTTACACCACTTTAATCAAACCACTCTTCTTTAAAACATTACGATGTGATTTTTTCCACATGTATTTTGTTACTCTTATTGAGCTATTTTGTCCGCATAAAAGATTCATTGCCAATCGTACGTGCTCACATCATTCTCTTTCTGTGAAAGCTGTATACTGCATTCACCAGTTTTCACTCTACAGCTATTGATCAGAGCACTGAAATTATTTCTCACTTAAACTACAATCAAATGGATTTTCCCACACATTTTGCATTAGTCCTCTGCATGGCATTTTATTATTTTCTGAGCAGCTTCAGAAGTGCATGCACACAGCCTAGAACACATGACACGCACACACAGTCACGAGAGAGGCGCGATCGAACTCTGTGTGTGTTTGTGTGTGAACAATGGAAACTCCATTTTGTTCATACAGGAAAATATTCAGACTAATGTCTTGTGGGAGCAACAGAATACATGTAACAGCATTATGTAATCAGGAAACAAAAATCCAGTAACTGTATATTATTACAGTGAGTTACATCAAAAAAAGTAATCAGATTGTAGTTACTTTTTGAAAAAGTATAAAGTACTTAAAGCCAATTAATATAAAGTGGGACCCTTTTTTATGAAATAATTTGTAACTGTATCGGAATACATTTTTTAAAGTAACCCTCCCAAGCCTGGTCTTGTGTGGACGTCGTGAAATTAGAAAATAGAGATCGTTCATTTAGTTCTTTAGCTAGTTTTTATATCCACATATTTTGTTCTAATGTCACAAATAATAATCTTAGGGTTTACTATAGCCTACATTTCACTCAAATATTTTTGTACTTTCGAGCAATAAACTGAAAGTAATGTGAATATTGCCATTCAGGGCTGGACTGGGACAAAAAATCAGCCCTGGACACTTCATCCAGACCGGCCCACTATGCAAACACACACACACGTGCATTAATCTATACGTGCATTAATCTGCATGTAAAATTACTGATTAGATTTTATTTACTATCAAAACCAAGAAAAAACTATTAAAATAATAAACAAAGGGAATGGAAATGATTTTATAAGGCTTTATTGTAAATAACTGGTCTGAATTTATGTGCCACTTAATATTTTAATAGAATATTCTTAGGCTACATATATTTCATGAAGTGCAACATCACGGTGAGGACCTACAGAAATATATATTCTGTAGCTCCTGGCAGTGATGTTTCACCTCATGAAATATAGTTTATATAATATAGCATAAGAATATTCTGTTACAATATTATGTTCACATTTATGACACAGACAGTAGATAATATTATGTTCACATTTATGACACAGACAGTATAGGCTTCTGCCAGGCACTTTCAGGGAGACAAATTTAAAAAATATGTATTTATGTGCATATTTATATGCAAAATACTCCTTTTTTCACATCAACTATGTGCTATGGTCATTAACACTAGAACTACCGGAATTCCATAACTACTACAACGACCATAGCGGTCATTCTGACCGTTCAAACTTTAACGTTCATTTGGCTGTACTGAACGTCATTTTCGTCATGTCATATCTGCATTTGAACCTTTCTCTTTAAGTTTTCCAGTGACACTTATAATTCCTGTTGTCATGTTATAATGCCATCGCCCTTAAAACAAGCAAAATATTATATCATATTATAAAGCCAATACAAAAATATTTCCCGACAGGTGCTGCCGAGGAAAGTTTTGCGTCAAAAATATTTTTTCACCGCACTCTCCACGTGAATAGACATGCAAAAAATCTAGGAAACGTCAAAGCTTCATACAGTAGCCTACAGCCCTGTTATACAAATACAATCAATGTGAAATCTAAAAATAAATAGATATACAATGTTAAGATAGATGATAATAAAGATGTGGGCTCATTTGAACGGTGGAAACCCCCCTATTCATTCACTGACGTTACGCACACACACATAGGAAAACACCGCTTCGCGTGCAGCTTCAGTCCCTCACACTACTTTGTGACATTTGGCACATGACTCCTTGATTTAATTTTTGCAGTTTCTCCTTACTTGGCACTGCCTTCATCATCTTCGTCCCGGACCGCCTACCCGACTCTCGCACCAGTTGAGTGGCTTTTGATTTCATGTTGTCGGAGCGAAATTCGCTTGCCAGTTGCGTGATGGACGCGAAACTTGCTCATTTGTGCACTTCTACAATATGTGCGTGTTGATCGCGGGAAATATAGCGGACTTATGATATTTATAATGCGTGCGGTCAAAATGACCGCCATGGCCATTCTAGGTAGAAATAGGACGCAACTGTTTTGTGTTTTGTGATTGTAATAAAATAACAGTGCCAGAATAAAATATACACATATTTAGGAAAAGTCAGAGTCCTACAGCCACATTGATTTTATTTTAACAAATAAGTTATTACACTGTAAATTTTAAAAACGGTCAAAATGACCGCCTTGGGAGTTCTGGTGTTAAATGGCTATCCTTTTCACTTAAGTCCAGCAAATAATTCATTTATTTTAACACATTTGGTGGCATCTGCCTCAAGTTATTGTCGTTGTTATGAAAAACAGTCGTATGTTTGCATAGAATTCATTTTGAACACTATAATATTACATGCTTTCAAAATCTGAGGTAAATTATCCGTTATGGCTTGTGGCACAGTGACCTATTTTTAACTAAAAATAAATAATGTGTACTCATAACCAGTGTAATTTCTTCATTCTGTCAGCCGCGACATCGCAGAAATAGGAACCGTTTCTAAATTAGAAAAAACTTCGCATGTCGCCGTCGCGTCTGGTTAGGACAAAAACTCTGATTTACATGGAAAAGATACCTTTTATCGCGTGTCGCGGCGTCGTGTGTAGTTAGGACATATTGTACTGTAACGGTAGTCGATACGCGTTCTTCTGATCATTAAAAAGAATGAGGTTATATTGACAGATGAATAGGCTACGCTCAGTTTATCAAATAGGCTACGCTCAGTTTATTAAATGTCTCTTGCAAACTATGAAGAGACAATGATGAATCAATACACACTGACATGGCGATGCTGGACTGATTCTTTATTTACACCATCATACAGTAATTTTGTCGGTTGTTTATTACAGATATTAGCATGCATTTTATTGATCATCAGCTAATTTCATCAATAGACATCAATAAGAGAGAGTGGCAACAGCCCTTGTAAGAGTCAAGAGATCATTTCTTTCTTTACTTGAAGATGATTGTGTAGATGATTAAGCGTCTCTGACTTACTTTCACTTTGCGATGTTTGCACGTTGGTTTGACGCTCAGCTGCTGCTTATCTGCGGTGGTGATGCGTGTCGCAGTAGCGCCGACATGTCTGACTATAACAGCCTGTAAACGCTCTCACTCGTTTATTTTTTAGCATTTTTGGGAGGAGTAAAATATACATGTGTGATATCAACAACCAGATTGCGTTTACACGTAAAGATCCGAACACAATGCGAGCCAGACTACCTCCAGATGGTCAGGCAAATCGATCACAATCCGATCACAACGTAATACCTTGCATTGATATTTCTTTTTTATTATCCGGATAACTTATCTGGATACAGATCGCATTTTAATACCAGGTGTAGGGGTCTCAGAGACGAGACCGGCGAGAAACTTCACGAGACCTGCGGAATGCCTCCACAGGGCGGGGAGATACTATACTGCCTATGGGAGCGGCCGCTTCTCCGCTCTTGATTCCGATTGGCCAGTGTCAGACAGTCAGACCTGTCAGTCTCGCAGCTGGACCAAGTTTATGGACCAAGTTAATTTAATTAATAAACTAATTATATAAAACTATTGTCAATGCACTACAATTTAACTGGTTATATTATGCATTCACTTATAAAAATTAAAATAAAAACTTATTTAAAACATACCAGGCTTAAGAAATGTATTAAGAAATTACACAGCAGAAAAAAACACACAGCACTGAAATGGTTAAGTTAAGCCCCTCCCCCTACTAACACACACACAGAGAGAGACAGAGATGTAGGCTCAAAGGGAGCATGACCAGATTCAAACAAGCATATCTTACTTTCTGTGGGTCCTAGTTAAAGAGTGTCAATTAGAAAGTTGTCCGGCTCGAGGAGTACAATATACATACTGATTTTTGTAACTGTAGATAAAACTAACAACCCAACTTTTGTCAAAAGGTGGCGCTACTGAGCCCTCACCACGCCCGTTTCTGAAACTTTGCACATGTCTACTGGCTAATAAATGTGATGTGTCTGAGGAGTTTCATGCAATTTGAAGCATGCTAAGGGTCTCAAAAGCATCCTAAAGAATGGTAAAGTTTGATGCGTCACCACGGCAACAGTTTCAAAGATATTAAGAATCCATTCACAGGTCTACATCTGCCGTATGTTTACATTATACAGATGAAGTTTGAAGCAAATCGGGTTAAAATAAGAGGGTGATTTCAAAGCATTTTGAAAGTGACACACTTCCTGCTGCCAGTTGGTGGCGCTATAACTTTGACACACAATAGTCACATCCATGTGATCGTCCTCTTACGGCGAACACACTCCTGAAGTTTCATCAAGATCAGTTAATGTATGCTGAAGTTAGGACACACTTCCTGTTTCACGTTTCTCACCATAATTTTGTTTCCTCGCCACAGCCAAACCGTTCGAGATATCAAAAATCCCCTCGCAATTTTTGATCGTCTATGTCTTGACTTCAGGCTGACCGAGTTTCGTTCCATGCGGATGAATGCTCTAGGAGGAGTACATTAAATTCCATTGCAAGCATTTAAAAAAAAACGTAAATATCTGACTTCCTGTTGGGCTGGGGTAAAAAGTAAAAGTGCGATGAATATATGAAACGATGAGATCGACATGTGTACCGAGTTTCATATTATTACATGCAAGCGTGTTTGATTTATGGACAAAGTGTTCAGACCCTGTTCCAGGGGGCGCTGACGAGCCGCCCTGCCACGCCCGGGTACCAGCTTCAGCCCGGCTCTGATGGCCGCGGGTTCTGACCCGTGTGCAAAGTTTCAAGAGTTTTTGAGCATGTTAAGGGCCCCAAAAGTGCCCGGATAGTCGTTAGAAAAAAAAAAAAAAAAAAAAAAAAAAAATAATAATCCTAAGGAAAACAATAGGGCCTTCGCCCTTTCAGGGCTTGGGCCCTAATGAGGTGCAAACAGGTGAAAATGATGATCAAGACGAGGAACAGGTGGCTGATGAGGGAGCGAGTTCCGGAATGGAAACAAGAGGATCATGGGAAGTGTAGTGCAGGAGACGCAGACAGAACGGTGCAGATGAGACTGTGTCACACGACTTTATTCTCGAAATTTATTCTCAAGATTGTATTTCGACTTTTTTTCCCGAAATTTAACGAGTTAAATCTCGCATTATAATGACTTAAATCTCGATAGTTAATGAGTTTATTCTCAAGATTGTATTTCAACTTTTTTCTCAAGTTTAATCTTGCATTACAATGACTTTATTCTCGATATTTAATGAGTTCATTCTCAAGATTGTATTTTGACTTTTTTTCTCGAAATTTAATGAGTTTAATCTCGAATTAATAATGACCTTAATCTTGATATTTAATGAGTTTATTCTCAAAATTGTATTTTGAATTTTTTCTCGAGTTTAATCTCGCATTATAATGACTTTATTCTCAAAATTTAATTAGTTTATTCCCAAGATTGTATTTCAACTTTTTTTCTCGAAATTTAACGAGTTTCATCTCGCATTATGACTTTAATCTCGATAGTTAATGAGTTTATTCTCAAGATTGTAATTCAACTTTTTTTTCTCGAGTTTAATCTCACATTACAATGACTTTATTCTCGATATTCAATGAGTTCATTCTCAAGATTATATTTCGACTTTTTTTCTCGAAATTTAACGAGTTTAATCTCGTATTAATAATGACTTTAATCTCGATATTTAATGAGTTTATTCTCAAAATTGTATTTCCACTTTTTTCTCGAGTTTAATCTCGCATTACAATGACTTTATTCTTGATATTTAATGAGTTCATTCTCAAGATTGTATTTCGACTTTTTTTCTCGAAATTTAATGAGTTTAATCTTGAATTAATAATGACATTAATCTCAATATTTAATGAGTTTATTCTCAAAATTGTATTTCGACATTTTTCTCGAGTTTAATCTCACATTATAAAGACTTTATTCTCGAAATTTAATGAGTTTATTCTCAAGATTGCATTTCGACTTTTTTTCTCGAAATTTATGGAGTTTAATCTCGCATTATAATGACTTTATTCTCTAAATAATGAGTTTATTCTCAAGATTGTATTTCAACTTTTTTTCATGTTATGGCCAATTATCATACAATTACATATTTTTTCTTTAGATATATTTTTCAGCCAAATAACACTCACTTTTCATAAATGTCAAAAAGGGAACTGACCGTGCACAATTAAATATCCAGCATTAAATGAATAGAAAAAAAGTCAACCAGCACAGTCGTACATCACATCATGGAAATCAACCCTAAATGCTTATACAGCAAATCAGCAAATGTGTTAGTGAGCTATAATTCTTATGTCCACAATTCTGTAAAGTTGGTTTCTTCTGTTAGGGTCGCAGGCTGTTCTCTTGACTGTACAGAATGTGTGACTCACGAGAAGGGGTTTTAGTTGTGACATCTGCTTTTAGAAGTGCACAAAACATGCACTGACAGTTCTCTTATGATTGGGTTTACAGTAGCTGACACATCTGTCGTTAAAGTGGGACTCCAGTGTTTGATGCACTGAGATGTCATGCCTAATAATAGTGTGACTTTGAAATTTTACAATGAAATTTCTTGTCCAAGTTGAAGTTTAATATATTCACCAATAAGACAGGTTTAATAAATGCTTACATACCCAACTTATTCATTTGCACCAAAACTTCTTATTCAAAAACGAATTAGTGACTGAAGATATGGGCTGGTGAAAAATCTGAATTAGTTGACATTTTAACAGGAAAGGGTGTCCTCTAGTTTTTCCAACTCAAACATAAAACTATTTTAATTAATGTCTTATCCGTTACATAACACATATCACATTATAAAAGCAAATATGAAAAATAAGCCACTAAATTAAAAAATCGCCACTAATCGACAAATCGTTTCTCCATAAACTTTACAGCCCCCTTACACTTCTTATTTGAATAAATGGTGAACATGTCAATTTTTCTATGCCAGACATCACTTTTGGCCACTACTGTAAATGCCGCCAAAGCTAGAGGAATATCCATTGATACTTACAGATCAAACCTTATGTTCTGTCTTTCTTCAAAGAAGTAGTCCAATACGAATTTGCGCACAAAATCTGGGTTCAAAGTGTTGTCGATAACTTCCGTCCGCCCAAACTGAAAAACAAAGGAAGGTCAATTGAAATGATTTGCATTAACATATTATTATTTTTATTAATGTATATGAATATACATTACGCTGTCCCAGTCACTTTGGCCCTGTTTACACGAGAACGATTCCGGTTGAAAACGTTTGTTTTTTTTTAGGATGTGTCTTTTGTTTACACGGCAACGGGGTTTTTTGGGCTTGAAAACGCAAAAAAGTGAAACCACCCTCCAGAGTGGAAATCTTAAAAACGTCTAAATGGTAAAAACGCAAATCTGCTCACGGTGGCTCTTGTTGCGTACCCGTTTACGTCACAGGTATGCGCCAGTACAGGAAAATAACGACCAAGATGACGGATTATTTCCATACGTCGGACCTTCACGTTGCCCTAGTGGCTCTGATTCACATCCAAGAGTCTTTTCTGCAATTGTACGAAATATTCAGCCCGTTCTCATCCTTTAACGTAATATAGAACGCGATATGCAAAAATGGCGCTATACTACGCACATGGCACCTTTTATCGTTTATATAACACGCGAACCCAAGTCGTAATAAATCCTTTAGCGTAATATGAGACTACCCTAACCTACCCCACACCTAAACATAACCATCACACGCGTGTTATATTAACGATAACGGGTGCCACGTGCATAGTATAGCGCCGTTTTTGCATATCGGGTTCTATATGACGTTAAAGGATGAGAATGCGTTGAAATATTCTCACTTAGTATTACTGATCAGAAAAGGCACATTGAAGGTTTTACGCAGGCGTGTGGACTTGGTATTATTGTGTGGCAGTGCTTCACATTGCCATCTAGCTGCCTGGAGTGCATACTACATCGAAATTTACACACTTTTGCGTCACCATGTACACGCAGATTTCCCAACCATTACGCTTGTTTAGACACAGAATAAAAAGTGAAACGTGGCATTGCGTTTCATACATCTCTAATATATACACAATAAACCTTTTTTTCGCTCTTGAAATTTAGCTAACTTGACCACACCTTCGTTAATTTTCATTAACCGTTTTTCGAATCCTCTTTTTCATTTCTAAGATTTCTTTTCTTTATCGGAGCATTCAGCAGGACTTTATGTTTATGTTCTAAAATAGGCAAGTTTTCAATGTTCACTACATACACCTCTCACTTTCTTGCTACCTTCAACACTATTCATATGGAGGTCAAAGTGGTACGTCAGCATTGAGAGGTATATTAAAGCCTTGACATGAATCATATAAAAGGAACTTAACGTTTTAATTAGCTGACTTGAAAAGTGGGCTGTAGTTGTCTTGATATAAGCGTGGGTGAGAATGTTATTACGTCTCCTGAGTGGCTTATCATATTTCACCAGCTAGTGATTGAAGTTAATAAGTACACCGTCCTCTTAATGGGGCTTAAGACAGCCTGATATTTCCTGATATTAAATGGGAAGGCAAATATATGATCGACACAGAACGCCAAAAAATAATTGAGATTATTATTTTGAGAATATTCCAACCCCACATTTACATGTATGAATATTTATGCGACCAAGGGTCTGCCAGGCCCTTCAAGGGGTCGACACGACTAAGCCAGATTTGCTTCACTCACCTCTCTCCACTCTTTGTTGCCAATGGCTTGGGTGTACAGCACACAGACTGTAAAGAGAAAAAGAGATTGGGTTACACAAAGGCAGACAATTTTTTCAAATGCCAGAAGACCTTTGACACTCTTATCTCAGATCTGTAAGTGTGTAATCTTGCGGTCAACTGTATTAGAAGAGAAACGACTTAGAACCGGAGTGGTGAAATGCGAAGAGCTAAAAATCTCACTGGATGAGCTACAAAGCTGCCATTTTCAACTCCCCCTCATGTCGTTCTAAACCTGTATTACTTTCTAGGGAAAAAAAGGATATTTTGAAGAATGTTGGAAATCAAGCAGATTTAGTGCCCATTGAATGAAAAAGGCCATTTTTCAAAATATATTTTTGTTTTTCATAGACTTTTTGAATGTAACGAGGGTGAGTAAGTTATGAGGAAATCAACCCTTTTAATGTGGCAGTAATATTAACATAATATTAAATAAAAGCTAAATAGCAGAGTGTCTATTTGCATCAAGTGCCATCATAATTGTCTGATTGAGCCAGACAACATTATAAACAAGCAGAGTAAGGTGGGTAGTGTTAGGGTTTGAAGCGACCAACCCAAGTTTCTGAAACTCATTCTTCTCACTTTTCCCATATAAGCTCAGAGAGGTGTTTATTTGAAATACAATGAAGAAAATAATCAAAAAGTGGAAATAAAGTGACTAATAGCTACTTAATATAGGAAATAAAGTGCTTAATGTCTATTTAATTGGCCTATTATTGGAATGCGGTGTCCTCATAAATATATATATATATATATATATACAGTATATATATATATATATATATATATATATATATTTGTACCAGATTTCATGTTCATATTCATGAATACAGTTAGTGAATGAGACCCAATGTCCTAGAGCTGTTAGTAGAGCAAAATGGCTACAGAATGTGCATGTGTGTGTGTTTTTGCAAAGCAGAAACCTAAAGCCTAAGGCACAACTACTGAAAAATGCATTTTTCATTTCTTATAACTAAGTGTGAGTACATTTTTCTATGTGTGTCATGGTTAATGATAACACTAAGAGACTCGGCCAACAGTACTCAGCACAGTTAAGATGGGGGCTCAGCACAAGTGCCCACTTGAATGAATGCAATGACCCTGTCAGCAGGCCAGGAAGACCTGACGTCTATTCAGTCCAGCTAATCATGAACCAAACCAGTAAGAAAACAAATGGCAATAACATGAAAATAAAAAGACACTTACAAAAGGTCAAGCATAGCTACAGCAATGCATGAAAGCGAAACAGGTGGAATAGTGGACAAACAAATCTGAAAGAAAAGAGAAGCAGGCAAGAAAAAAAAATGAAGCAGGACAGCAAGACAAGTACACGCATTAGAAGTATGGAAATCAATACATATAATTGCAATATGAAAATAATAAATAATAGCAGGGTGACTGACAGCTCACTGTTCCGGTTTCCTGTTCACACATACACATGGTACAAAAGGAAACATTAAAGACATTCAGCACTCATTGTTCTTGTTATTGTTCTCCCCACTGTTTGCCAGTAAACACACTTGATCACTTGAAGATTTGAGTGAATATAGTAATAAAGTATGTAAAGTATGTTTCAAATGAATGGGTAAATTATGGCTGTGACAAAAAAACGACAGTTTCACTAAAAGGTCAAAACACCCCCCCCCCCCCCCCCCCCATTTGAGTCACATACAGGCTGTCAGTGACCAGCGCAGTCTCATCCCAAGACGTCATACAACTGACGCTTTTGACCGTACATCAACATCCGCCGTTTTAGGGTACCCTTAAACGTCGGTTAGATGACGTTATCTAAGCCTAACCCTACCCCAGACCTAAACCTACCCAGTCACGACCTAACTGATGTTAAAGGTAAAGTGTCAATTGGATGACACCCCAGGATCGTCATCTAACTGACGTTTAAGGGTACCCTAAAAAGGTGGATGTAGACGTATGGTCAAAAGCGTCAGTTATTTGATGTCTTGGGATGAGACTGTGTTACAGTGACAGTATTCCCTATGGCCACTGCCCAAGCTATAAGCCTCAAAGAGGCCTCCGATACAATGAAGGCCTACCAAGGCTGCTCAAGACTTTGGAACCAACAACTTCCATGGAAGGGGTTCCTTTAAGGGAATATGGCCAGGCAAGTGAATGAATGATCAGTAGGTCAGTGAGTGACTATAAAGAATTGGCATTCTAAATTAAAGTTCTGAAGGACTGAGTGAAAGAGAAATTAAGTAAATGGTAAGAGGATACGTAACCTCGGTTCTCTCAAGAAGGGGGAACGAGTAGTGCATAAGTTGCTTACGATACGGGTAGTGATCTTTTCTCGAGATACTGAAGCCAAAAATTAGCCTTAATTTTTCATATATTGTATAACGCAGTGTAGCAGCCAGCAGACCTAGAGCAGGCTATCTTACATCCCCATTGGCTTCCCGGCCAGAAAGGGGTGTGACTCGATGTATAAAAGAGACGGGCTCAGGGGCTGCATCATTGGTTTCATCAGCTGAAGCGAAAAATTCGCTTTTGGCGCCTGTACGGTCGGGTTACGCAATACTCGTTCCCTCTTCTATAGATAACCAATGTTACGTATGTAACTTAGTATGCTCTCCTACGAGAGGTTCTCTCGTATTGTGTGAGTTGCTTATGCTACAGGAACCCATTGTCAACGCCGTACGCATCCAGCATCCACTTCTTGAGTCCTATGGATTCCTGGGGGAACATAGATAAGTGGGAAACAGGTGGGCAGCAATGCGGGGGCAATGCTGATGCCCAGGGGGCATTGCAGACCTTTCCACCTATAAGCAGATGTGGAAGCTTCCACTATCCACCTAGGCAGGCTCTGTTTCGAGGTGGCGACACCTTTGGTGCGTCCACCAAACGGAACAAGAAGTTCTGAACGCCTGAAAGGGGCGGAGTGCGTAATGTAAGCCCTCAGCGCCCTGACAGGGCAGAGGAGATTAACATGACCCTCACTATCGGATGCTGGCAGAGCCAAGAGAGAAATGACCTGCCCTCTAAAGGGAGTGCCCAACACTTTTAGGACATAACCATGCCTTGGCTTGAGGATGACTTTGGAGTCATCTGGCCTGAACTCCAGACAAGCAGCGCTAACAGCACGTGTAAATCCCCTACGTGTTTAACTGATGACAGAGCTGTCCGAAAAATGGCTTTGAGCGAGAGGTACTTTAGGTCCACAGAGTCTATTAGTTCAAAGGGGAAAGCTTTCAAGGCCTCTAGGACCAATGAATTTTCCCCACATGGGAACCGACGGGAGTCGCAGGGGGTTCAGCCACACATAATTTAAGCGTGGATGGGGACCTGCCCTTATCCAACAGCTCTTGAAGGAAGCCAAGCAACCACGGGACCCCACATATTCGTGGGTCTAGATCTCTATCGGCACACCATTTGGAGAACACCAACCATTTAGACGTGTAAAGCTGCCTCATAGAGGGAGCTCTTGATTGCGTAACCGTGTTCATCACTCCTTCTGGCAAGACAAGAGGTATCCGTTGATTACCCATACGTGCGGAGACCAGCACTCTGGATGGAGATGTCAGATTGAGCTGCTAGCTTGAGACAGGAGGTCTCTCCTCACCGGAATCGGCTGAGGAGCTGTGAGTGATAGCCGCATCAGCTCCAGAAACCAGATTTGATTCTCCCATCGCTGGGCTATAAGAACCACTTTCCCTGATTCTCACGATTACCTGTGGTAACAGAGATACTGGAGGGAAAGCATAAACAGGGAGGCTGGGCCAGGTTTGGGCCAGCGCATTCTCATTCTTTGAAAAGAACAGCGGGCAATGAGCACTGACTTTTTACGCAAACAGGTCGACTTTCGCTTTGCCAAAAAGGCGCTACAGTAACTGGACTGTCTGGGGGTTCAGGGACCTCCAACCTAGGTTGGAGGCGTCCGTTGAGATGACCTTTCGGTACGAGACAACTCCCACTGAAATCAGTGATGAAGCCCTGAGCCCGTCTTTTATATACGCTAAGCCACCCCCCTTTCTGGCGGGCTGTGATGCGTAGAGGGCGTGACGGCACGTGCGAGGCTCAGTGTTAGGCCAGCTAGGCAGCCTACCACAGGTAGGCAACCAATGGGAATGCAAGATAGCCTGCTCTAGGTCTTCTGGCTGCTGCACTGCGTTGACAATATATAAAAAACTAAGGATCATTTTTGGCTTCAATATCTTGAGAAAAGATAACTTTACCCGTAGTGTAAGCAACTTAAGCAATGCGAGAGAACCTCTCGTAAGATAATTTGACACGTATCATTGATAAGGTTGTGGTGAAACCTCAATGCTGTTGGAATATGGATATGATGGACCTTGTTCATGTGATTTTGAATGGGATTTAGACTAAATGTGTTTGTAGTATTTGAATGTAGAAGTATTTGAGAGTAGGCCATTAAAATAATAAAAAATCATTAAAAATGACAGGGAAAAAAATTATGGAATCTTTTAAAACACCCAAAGTAGGTTAACAACATTAAATATCAACCTTTAGACAGCTCTCTTCGCCTGTACTTTTGAATTTGGATTACTCTTATATTGTGGCATTTGGATTTTCTCTTCAGGAGGACTTTGTGGAGTTGAAGGCAAATGTTACAATAATCAGGGCCGCCTACGATGTGTCTATATCTGAGGCCCGTGTCAAATTCAGATCTGAAACTTCACACAATCAGTGCGAGAGAACGCAAACAGAAAGCAGTGAGTCATGCGATTGTGTAAGCTTTCAGACTGTGTATAGAAACTCCCCTCTTAACAAGGCTGAGAGCAGCTGGTCGTAATGCCGTACACCGGGTCATAGTAAATCATGGCAGAATCTTTAAGTTGGATTGGCAAATTTCGAAGTACAGCATGCATTTGAGCAACAATTATAAAAAGGGATAAGAAAGACATTCTTACTTGGATCTGATTTGGAAAACGTGTCTCTGTCGAGAAGGTTTCTGTAAAAAGAAATACACATGAACAATTATATTTATGCAGGAAGGAAGACAAACTGTTTGCGTTTGGTATGAAAACACATTCCTGTGTGTGTTTGATATGTGTATGAAGCATTGAAGAGTAGCCAGTATAGTATTGTGTAGGAAAGGTCAGATGTAATTTTAACTTTTTTTTACATTCACTGTAACCAAATTATGCAGTCTTCACAACATTATTACTGTAAAATGAGCAAAAGCTTACTGTAGAATATGTATAAAGTATGTTGCTGTAGATCTGCAAAGCATCATGGTCAAATTTCAATGGGGGGTAAATTCTACAGTAAAAATATATTTTCTGTGAGTCAGAATACAGCAATTTCTCGAGTATTTTTTTTTCTTAGCAACGGAAAGCTACAATTCCACACTTTCAAATGAATTTTATTTCAGAAAGGTAACTTTGCTCATTTATTTCCACAGTTTACTCTCATAAACCTGTTTGTTCAAATTTAAGAGTGCACTGTGGGGCGAGTCGAAAGAAACGCAGCCACACAACTTTAAAAACACATACGTGGTCTGGCGTTAGCCAGGCTAGGGTTTCTGCAGGTTATCTTTAAATTGAGAAAAAAACGAACTAAGGGCACGTTTACACAACAGCGATATGCCTAAACCAGAGAAGTTTTTCCTTTGAGTCTTCCGCGTACAGACGACACCATTGTCAAAATAACAAATTCATAGCAAAAACATCTAAAAACGCAGTATTCTGCTACAAGGCTATTAGATGGCGATGAAACACTGTAGATTGAACACGTAACACACATGTGCATGACGTCATCGTTTTCAGAGATTCCACTTTTTGTTTGTGTTTCCAGCCAGGCACCGATTATTAATATTTGCTTGTATTTGATACTCATATTTTTACTCAATAACATCTGTTAGGGTTAAGATGTGAAATAAATAAATAAACTCAACAAGTCTTTATTTATTTTAATCAAAAATACAATAAATAGTATAACATTTTAAAATAGACGTTTTTCCATTTTTCCAATGCTATTTAAATGTATTTTCAGCAGCCATTAGTGTCAGTGTCAATCCTTTTACTTCTTCTTTACTGGGCATATACTGAACAAGTGTCATCACAACAGCTTGTTCATGATTGAAGAATCAAATAAATTAGAGCGTAACAATTTCCACCTGACCCCAGTCTCACTTACACGTAAATATAATGTGTCTCGACCCTCACAAGCTAATTACGAAGTACTAACGAAAAGTGACAACCATAGAACACCAGGTTAACTGCAGCAAGATCCATCACAAAATTCACAATAATACCAAGTGCATATATAATGACATCACAGCCATGACCTCATTAAAATGTGACCACCCCTATTTACTTATCCAGTGTTCATGAGCTTGGGCTAGGGTGAAATAACATAGTAAAACATTAAAACAGCTAATTTACATATAGTTTTAAAGGTACAGTATCATGTTCAGAGAGGCTAGGAAAAATGGCACACAATCTCGACTAGCCTTATAATATAAACGTTGCAGAATATGGGTATTTTAAGGTGGACGTTCAAGGTAAATGTGGCAGGTGCAGCAGGGAAGAGGTGAAGTTCTGCATCTGGGCTTTAGTAACTGCATTAGTGCAGGTTTTGAGGTAAATGATTGTGTCAGTGTTGGGTTCTGAAAGTCTGCCCTGTCCTCTCTGATAAAATCTTGAGTTTTTCTGCTCCAAGTGGATAAAGGGATTTTGCTGAGGGGACTGGAAATAAAGTCTCTCCGATCTAGAGCTTACACACAGCCGATCCATTATGAGGACATGCTTAGTATATCCCTTGACAACCAAATCCTTGGGAGTCAGGGGACTTCCATTTTAGTGTTTTATGTACTTGGGCCTTTCACCTGTTCTCTACCCCCAAGGAGAATGACAGATTATTTTCATGCATATGGATATCATCGGTGGTGTTTATGGACACACAGAAAATATATTTACAGTAAATATACTTTTAACAGAATTTTAGCAGTCAAGCAGGCTAATAAACCCGCATGCAATAGTGTGATATAATCACCTACCAATCTTGTTTGTGTAGGCCTAATTATCTTTGTAAATCTTGTCAATGCCAGGTAAAAAGTAAACCTGGTTGCTTTAAAACGAAAGGGGCATTACATCAAGGCTTCTTTGACAAATACTAATTATTTGAGTATAATAACAGGGGAAATTTATCTATCTATAGAACTGTGAGGGGATACTTCACCTCTGGAAAAGGTAAATGGACTGCATTTATATGGCGCTTTCACAGACCCAATGGCCACCAAAGCACTTTACATCTCTCCACATTCACCCATTCACTCACTCATTCATACACCGACGGCGGTGTCAGTCATGCAAGGCGCCATCCAGCTCGTCGGGAGCAGCTGGGGTTAGGTCTCTTGCTCACGGATACCTCGACACTTGGTCAGGTGGAACTGGGGATTGAACCACCAACCTTCTGGTTTGTAGACAACCTACATGAACCACTAAGCCACTGCCGTCCAAGAAAGTTGAATTTGTATTTAAAATGGGTAATTCATCAAATTGTTTTTGAATTTGGAGCTTTCTAGACTGAGAAAAGCCAGAAAATGTATTTTTGGCTTATGTGGATGAAAGACTACAACTCCCAGAATGCACTTGCTTCGCTGCCCTAGGGAGGCCACGCCTACCGGTAACAGAGCGCGGTAGTTAAACAACAAGTCTAGGCTACTAGTGAGTCTCCGTGATGAGTCTGCCCGAAAATGTGTTTCGAGATCGCCCAAAATGTCCGGGATTCGTCTTTAGCTATAGTCGCCATTCATCAAGTTTACAGTGGCGAGCAGGACGAGTGAGTGCCGCGGGAGAACGGTGCGAGGCCGGTGGCGTGATATCTGTGAGACACACTGGTCTCGTATTTCTCACGGAGGATGGGAATTTTCTTACCAATGTTAAAACGCACATCAACCGATCACTTGTTTAGCGTTTATGTAAACACTACATTCAGATTCACCAATCAGAATGAATTCAGTTACATTGAAACAAAAGGTGTGCATGTAAACAATGAATGCCAACTGCAGAAAGCAAAAGTCCATGAAAAAGAGGATACTACTCAGCTTTCTACACAGAACAAGAGCCAGCTAGCTTAGCTTCCAAAAAAGATGGCTGACACTATGTGTAGTCAGACACATCCTGTGAGTGAGATCCCACCCACTATGGGCGGGAAAACATGCGGGACAGCCCCTACTACTGACTCTAGTCTTTAGCCTGAGGCCAAAAAAATCATCCAAAATGGCGATTTTGCGTCATTGGATTTTTTCCAGACAAAAAAATACATAAATCTCTTGTCTCAGGGGGATATTAGGGTGGAAAGCATGGCAATTCGAAAATACTACAGGTTTTCTACAAACACAAAGCTTAATAATAAATCCTGAAGTATCCCTTAACAAAAAAATAAATTTCACACTACTCTTTAAATCCCGCTAAGGTTCCATTGTAAGTGTAACACTGTGATGCAGTAATACATTAAATTGAAAAGAACCCAGAATTCTCCTTTTAATTAATCTGTAAATTCCAGGCAGCTGCACACATGGGGTTACATCACGATGGTTGCAGGGGTCAGGGCCCGCTCGATAGGGGCTTCCACCTGACATGCTAATAAAATTGACACATGCTTCAAGGAGTTTTCAGTGGAAAGGATGATAAACGCATAAAAACAGCTCTTTCTCTCAGCTGTAATTTCCAGTGGGTGGGTGAATGTTCCTGGCAAGCTGACGAAGGGGAAAGACCTCAAGGACAAGAAGGCGAGAGAGACAGAGACAGGCGGGCAAAGAGAATGAAAGAGGGAGACAAGAAGACAGTGAAGGAGAGTAAACGGACTTACACGGAGGAGAAATTTACTAATAATGTATCTGATAACAGCTCTGGGGTGCGTTTCCCGTACAACGACGTAGTTCACTGTTTCGCTACCACAGTACGATGCATCGTTGGAAAAATCAACTAGCTAGTCACGACTGTTTCCCGAAACCCACTGTCGCAAAGTATCGTTCAACCACGTTGGTTTCGTACGTGGTGGAGTATTAACTACTTTTAATGAAACTGTTTGAGATCCAAGTAACGCTAGATTTGTTTTATATAAATTACAGACATGTCATCTGAGGACTATTTCTAATTGTTCTCAGTTGTTTTGCTTTATTACCAGACTCAATATTTGGCTCGTTCTTACATAGTAGAGCACGTTCGCACATGCGCACTCTTCAAACACGTTACTTCAAATCTTTTGACAAACTAAAAGACATAAATTCCATTTGTAAGTATTCTAAATAAAAGTCACCGGTTGTACTGAATGTCAGCTTGCTTATTTTGCTCAAGATAAGGATTTATTACCTCCAAATGTCATGAAATATAGAAACGATGCCTCTAACCACAGGTCGAGAGCTGTCGTTCAAATCACACAACTTTGCGATGCTGTTTGCGAATGTTCGTTGGAACGATGGTTTCGGGAAACACCGACTCGTTGAACTATGCTGATAACGACGGAACTTGCGATCATAGTTGGCTAAAGATGCTTTCGGGAAACGTACCCCTGTTTAGTTGCAAACACTGTCACTAAACGCAGTTTGCTCTGCATAATTCCCAAACTTGCATCATTTGATCATTATTTAAAATGTGTTAATGATTTATTGTGCACTGACACTTTTGGATGAGAGCAAAACTTAGTTGAGGTGAATGAAGATATTGATGACTATTTAATATGTTCCTTGCCAATTATTTGTAATTACATGTGAAACTTACTAGTGAACATTTTTCTACATATATGTTTTTCAGTGATAACAATAATCAAAACATTACACTTAAAGCCCCGTTCACACTACACGCGACTTTGTCGCTGCGGGTCGCCAGTTGCTAGTAATGTTTGTGAGTGACATTCACGGAAGTTACTCTATGTTAGACAACAAATACGTATTATTGATGCTACAAACAAATATTTTGTAAGGAAAAGTCTAAATATAAATGGAATCGGTACATAAAATGCATAATATTAAAGATGAACGAGAAACAGTGAGTGCTCTTTGCCATCGCATAAGTCGATCCCCGAACGTCGTGCTAAGTGAGCTGAACTGTATGAAGTTCAACGAACTTCTGAACTGTATGAACGGCGTTCGGGGATCGACTTATCGAGACTATTTCCTAAGATGGCTTCTGTATGTATACACGAAGTGAACTGTCTTTATAACTTATCTTCTTATTAAACAGTCTGTACACTTATAAAGTTCTCAATGCTTCGTTTTGCATGTATTGAGCCTTGTTATGTTACTGTGTTAGTGCCGGGCTCTTTTGAGCCTTGTTAGTGGTATAAACTAGCGATTTCATTTTAGTTGGTCAATGCCCCCAGTACTAGCATTATACGCTAAACAGTTTTTAGAGATAAAACTCTTTACATTCGATTATCATGAAAACAAACCTCAGAGAACGATTGACTAGGTACCGATGTTTTATTAGACCAAAGGTTCATTGTTCGCCGGAGTTCTCCTTTAAAGACCATGAATTAACAATATACATGTAATTTTAATTGAACAGTGACATGGATAAATAAAGACTGTAAAGATTTGTAGTCCATTGCCAAAGCCAGTTGGGCTTGTGCCATGGCGGATTCGCTATTTGCATGGCGGAATCTGCAAGTGGAAAGACTGAATGCTTCTCTAGCGTGGGAACGTACCTGATCATGAGTGAGGTTAAAGCACACAAACAGATCGTCTACGGGACAAGCCACTGTATCTTTATGTACAATATTAATATTTTACATTGTAATCCTTTTGTTTTTGTGCGTTTAAATAACCAAAAAATGTTGTCAGTCTATTTCAGTTGCCTCAAAATAGAAACACGCCATCAATGCGCCTGAACAAACCGCGTTTTCAGACCAGCACGTCCATGGCCGCAAATCCATTTGCAATTTAAACAACATACAGCAGGACGTGAAAATGATAATTGCGTCGGGCTGAAAGCAAAAGATACTTGTGTCGCGCCTGGCGCTACATTGCACTGGGTGTATGACAGGGCCCAATATAATCAATTATAAAGTAACTGTCGCAAACACTGATTGTTAATGAATGAGACTTACTCATAACATTAGCTTCTAGTTAAACCAGATTGCAGATGGTTTTGTGTTGAAATACTAGAGGTGCGCGTCTTAACCAAATAATCTGCCAATAGATTGAGCGACACTGCAAAAGGTTTCCAACCCGGGTGGCATCAAAAGTGCAACGTGTACTCCAGTCAAAGTGTAAATAACAGGGCAAGAGGGAGTAGGAGGATAATAGAGCTCTCTGTGCAAGCATCATCTATTTGATCTGCTGACAGGATACAGACAGATGCAGCCCCTCGGAGCTAGAGCGAGGGGTGCCAGGGTGAGAGACATCAAAAGCTGGAAGTGAAAGCGCGGGTGAGATGCTACTTGTCACATGTTAGGAATCCCTGTGCAAAAAAAAAAAAAAAAAGCACAGAGGAAAAACGTGACATTCCCGGCAGTTCACACCCACCCACTCTCCCTCTCTCCCAGAAAAACATCCAGACTGTCTCCCTTAATAACCGCCAAGTGTTCAGACTATGCAGTCCGTATGTCTTCAACTAGATTGGAGGGTTCAAGCCAACACTGTACATCATGACGGCCAGAAATAAACACATCATTCTTCATGCGCCTTCTTTTTTTCCTGTGTCAGACCTCTTGACCAACTGGCTGTAGGCTCATATCAGTGAGTCTGCAAATGCACAAATTTGGATTTTCTGTTAAATTTGTCATATTTTGATGTGCTTTTTTTAATGGTTTCATATACACTATATCCTGGATATTGGTATATCCGCATTGTCCATTTTAAAACCACAAAAATATCTCAGCAAGCAATTTTGCGCTTAAAAGACAAAGCCAAAAATATGGTTTAGACGTCTATAAAATTTTCACTGACAGCCCAAATTTTTCCTTGGTTTAGCCCTGACGTCTAAGCTAAACCGAGGCAAAATTTGGGCTGCCAGTGAAAATGTAATAAACGTCGAAACCATATCCCAAGAATAGACTAGACATCAATTACATAACAAAGAAATGAAATGAGTGAAGAAATGAAAACACCTTGTAATAACTCTTTACTTTGCTTTCAAGATGGAAGCAAGTTATTATGGCAAAAATACCGTAACCAAATTCAAGGTCAATTTGGCTAGAAGTGGGTTATTCATAGCTGGACAATATTGGGTGAAATGGCGGCTATTGCTTGCTGGGATATATCAGCCTATGTATCAGCAAAAAATATTTTTGAGGGATTTTCTGTTAAATATATAATATTTAATATGCTTTTTGTAAAGCTAAAGAAAAATCTCTGCGAAAAACGTTTCACCAGTATTTACGTCACTGAGCTGTTGCTGGGTAGCGTTGTGCCATTGCCTTCTATTGTTTGAGTTGCAACTTGCATCCACTGGAATAAACAGCCCGCGATTTACGACTGTCACTAACGTTACAACGTTAGCCCTTGTATAATGTTGAGTGGGTAAACAGTTTGCGTTATAAATTGTTTCTATGGTGGCAGTAAAATTTCAATTTGGAAGAGAAAACTTTGTGAATACCCCGGGTCGACTGCCCCTGTCAGGTGCCTTACGGTTTACACAAATTTCCTGGGCGAGTACAAGACGCGGACATTCGCGTATAATAACAATTATTTAATGACATAAGTAAAAAAATATAATAAATATGTGATATAGTGATCAGCAAAATATCCTCTCTTGCTATTTTTTTCTATTCAATTAACATGCTATGGTCATTAAATGGCTTTCCTAAGTTAAATGTAACATTATGTGACGTAATTGTTCTCCTGCTGTTATATTGACCTCTTTCCATGGTTTAAAAACACTAATTGGTCGATATTTTGTATACTTGTTACCTTACCCTTGCCTGTTGCAATGTGAAAATGAGATAAATAATGGACACAAATGAAAAACATGAATTTGTTTATTTGATTTCATTCATTTATTTATTTATTGTTGCCAAATGGACAGATCTTTTTATAGTTTCCTCATTAGCAAACGTTAGCCTAGCTAGCTTGCCAAGCTATTTTCATAAATAATCTGTAAGATCGTTTGTACCTTCATCTGTGACTGGAGGCCACTGTCTAACATCACCAACCCAACAAGTCATTCTGCCTGGCTGTAGCTGCTGTCATCGAGGGTGCGTTCGTGTTATCACCGAGGTTTGTTTACACACCGGTGCATATGTCTATGCCGGTGTAACAGCTCAGTAATGGCGTCGCCACAAGATGGTAGCCTACACAGAACGCTCGTCGGATTCGTCTACAGACGGCGACGCTACTTGGCGTAAATCTTCTTCTCCATTACGTATGTGTGCTCAGCAAGACGTTTTGTGTTTGAGCGCCCCCAAGTTGTGTTTTACTGTAACTTCAGAAGCTCCAAACATGTGAGAAAAAGCGCCAATCTCATAGGTCAGATAGTTTTTGACGCGGCACGTCAAAAAAAAAAAATGAACCTGAGGTGTTCCAAGAAAAACAAAAGATGCTGATCCAAGTTTTTGCTTTTGTTTCAGCCAGGCGTGACAATCCTTTCGTTGGGCTTATGTTGATGTACAATAATTTGTCGGATTTAGTGTTGGTCATCTGGGACGGCCATCGTGCTTTAATCACACTCGCTGAGAGCGGCGAGGGAATGGATTCGTCAGAGGCGCAGCTGTTTGAATACCCAGAGAGAAGCAGGGGCTTTTAATTAAAGAACAGTCACACTACAGTGGACCTGCTATGCTTTCCTGCCGTGTCATTTTACAGGGGGGAAGAGAGGGGTGTGACAGGGGAACTAAGGAAGCCTGATAAAGGATTATATGATTAGGTAGAGCAATAAAACAAGAGCAGAAAGGGGCAAGGGAAGTGGGATGTGTAAATATAACACCAATTTTTTAAGAAATAGCTTTTCTAAACATATGAATACAGAACACAACAGCTCAGAGAGGAAGGTTTATGCCTTGGGGTGTCTAACTGTAAATAGCAGCTAAAACGACTGGAAACTTGGCGAAAAGAACAACTCTGGGCACCGATTGCTTGATCAATTTTTAGATTAACCAGCTCTACCTGGAAGCAATCATCATACAATTATTTGTAATTAATTATACAAACTTAATAACAAAATAAACATGCACTAATCATCAACCCACACATGATGCTAAATAAATAAATACACAGACATGATAACAAACAAAGAAAAAAGAGAAATCTAATACAATTTCAGCTGAAATAAGCCTCACATCTTCATTTAAATAAAAATAATTTGATTAAAATGGTTATGATTAGGTCTAGAGTAGGAGTTTGAACAATATTCAAGCAATCTTTTTCCCTCTGATTTCAAGGATTGGTTAGGTGACCTATTATATTTGACAGGAATGTGGTTCCAGGACCAACGAGGGATGCTCAGTCACGTTGTGCGTGAAGGACAGAAAAAGACACAAGACAAAATTGAAATTGCTGTCTAGTGAATGTTTGAATAGAAAAACAATGGAAAAGTAGCACAGTAAGCGTTCTACCCCTAATACCGTTGCTTTCGCTGAGAAAACAACCCAGCATTCCAACCATGCCTGAAACTTGAACCAGGTTCATCACATATCCATCATATATCTTGAGTGTAGATGAGCATTATAAGCTCAGACAAGTTTTTCACACTTCTGGTCTTTTTACATATATTTTGTGACGGAACTTAACGAACATCCAAAACAATGCTGTGTGCTGAGCTAAACGCACTTGTTGTACACTGAACAAAAGTATAAACGCTACACTTTTGTTTTTGCCCAAAGATCTCAAAGATCTACGACTTTTTCTATATACATAAAAGGCCTTGTTTTTCACAAATCTATCTAAGGCTATGTTTACGAGGAAACGATCTGAAGAGAAAACGCAAAAGTGGTGTTGCGTCATCACTTTTTATTCTGCGTTTAGATGAGCGTTATGGGTGGGAAATCCACGTGCATATGGTGATGCAAAAGTGTGGGAAATTCAAAGTAGTGTGCACTCCAGGCGGCTAGGTGGTGATGTGGAGCACTGCCACACAACAACACCAAGACCGTGCCTGTGTACAACCTTCCTTGTCAAGCAGACTTTTGTGTTTTTACCCTTTAGACGGAAACGCGACAGTGGAGCGTTTTAAGATTTCCACTCTGGAGGGTGGTTTCACTTTTTGGCGTTTTTAAGCCCCAAAAACGCTGTCGCCGTGTAAATGAAAGGCACATCCAATAATATTTTTACGTTTTCACCCGTGAGCGTTCTCGTGTAAACAGGGCCTAAATCTGTGTTAGTGAGCGCTTCTCCTTTGCCGAGATAATCCATTGACCTCACAGGTGTGACATCTCAAGATGCTGATTGGACAACATGATTATTCCACAGGTGTGCCTTAGGCCGTGTGTCCACCAAAGCATTTTTAGCCACGGGGCTAATGTTTTTTCAATTGTTTTCAGTGAGAGCGCCGCGTTTTTTAAACGCCATGAGCGTACCGAGGCGCTGAGCGTTTTTTTCACGGTGAAGCGCCGAGCGCCCAGCGTTTTTACTGGTCACTGGGAGTTGAAAAATGTTCAACTTTGGATAAAGTCAGCGCTCATCACTGTCACTTTTTACCCAGCCGTCCAACCACAGTGGAGGAGGGGTGGGACTAATACCACACCGACCAACAGTCACAACATTCAAACTGCTGCGTGTATTCTGTATCATAGCAACGAAACGTCTCAACTGAAAAAACGCTGCGCTGCCAAAACGCTCTCAAGCGCCCAAAGCACGGCGTCTTCAGTAGAGCGTCTGGCGTTTTCAGCTAGCTAAAAACGCTTTGGTGGACACAAGGCCATAGGCTGGCCACAATAAAAGGTCAATCTAAAATGTGTATAGAAAAAGTCTTGGATCTTTGAGTTCAGCTCATGAAAAATGGGGAAAAATCAAGTGTTGCATTCATAATTTTGTTGCATAACATTTGATAGTATTTTGACCAGCTGGGAACTCATGAAGAGCTTATAAAATGTGTAAAGGAGTACAAACAGCGCCAGGAATCCCTCAGTCATACACACACAAAGATGCGGTTCTGATGCCTGTACCGAACCGTGATGTCGATCATTGTCATGAGTGTATAGTCACACTCATGACTATAATGAGAAAAAAACAGGTATGCTTGAGCATTTTGTAATTTTTAGGGTCGCATCTTATGATGTCATGCCCTGGTTTTGATTCATTTACATGTGTTTGGTCTGTGTTGCGTTCATATTTAGGGTTGGGGATCGAGAATCGAGTATCGATTGGAACTGGGACTAACTTTTTGTTTTTCCCGGAATCGTTCAAAAGTTAAAATTTCGATTCCTAGTTTCGATATTCAGATTATTCACACTCCGCCGACCAGAAGAAGAAACCGCAGAACAACACCAATGAAGAAGTGTCTACCGGAAGTGTTGGCATAACTGCGTGAGTCGAAAATGAGTAGCTTACGTCGGCAGTCCAAAGTGTGGCTTCAGTTTTCTAAAAATATCAAAATCTCTGCAAAATGCAGAGTATTTCCCTTTAGAAAGGAGTATTTCCTTCAGAAAGACCGCTGGTTAGCAAGGTTAGCTAAACTTTTTTGACCCTGCCTCTTAAAAGAATCGGAATCTAGAATCGTTAGGAACCGGAATCGAAACAAGGAATCAGAATCGTTCAAATTCAAACGATACACAACGAAACCGCACCAGAGTTAAGGCCCTTGTACACTGAATTTGTATTCGTCATCCTAAAAAATTGTCACCTACTTCAAGCTCTGCTATGAATTTTTACTAACAAAAATCTAAAACTGTCTGAAGCAACCTTTTCTTAATCAACATCTTTGTAGTTTCGAAGGCTAAAGCTAAGCTTTAATAGCCACAAAACTGTCTTCAATTTCACAGAATGCATCCTACATGCCATTAATGATAATAAGTTTTGCTAACTGGAGGGGAAAAAAACAACGTGTCTAATTGCCAACACAGAGTCTGACATACCAATTAAAATATCTCTCATTAATAAAAATCAATGTTAATTAAAACAGTTAGACAGTTAAAAAAAAAGCAGGTGCCAAAAAATATTATGCATTTTACGTTAACATTCTCCTCATCACAACCCCTGTTAAGGAATTGTATATTACGTACAAAGTGCTAAGATTTATTGTAGTTTTTTGGTCTTCTACTATTCTGTACTTTAAAAAAAAGGTTGAACAATCCAATTACAATGCTAAGAACATCAAATCAAAACCGAAATCAGGGGGGAACGTGTAGATTCCAGGCAACTACTGAATCGCAAAAGAGTAATCTAATTAATGGCCTCGTTTAAATGCTGTTCAAAAAAATGTAGGGATAAGTGAGCGAGACAGACGGATACGGAGCACATCAGGTCTTCAGCACACTCGCAAATCGCTGTGGGACCCCGGTGATGTTGGAGGCAGTTACCCTGACAACTAACAGCCTTGACAGACACCTGCTCGATCTCTCCGAGATCTCAAACAGGAATATGCGGAGATCTCACTTCTCTTTTTCATTTCTCCATGTTCCGATTAGATATCTTTCATCATTTTAACAACAGAGGCGAAACCTGCTCTTTTGATTGGCCCAATGACAGCGTTGCCTTGGTGACATGCTGGGCTCTGACGGCCCCTGGGGACCTCACCTAGCTGACGTCAGGTCCAGGCTGAGAAATAAATTGGATCTGTGTGAGAAGAGAGCTAGACGACTCCTACAGAACAGTTAGTCATACAGCAACTAATTACACGGAAAAGTTAACCAATTCATCATCGCTTTTTCTGTTCTACAGGTGTCAGCAGACGGATGAGAGGAGAGAATGAGAATTGGGGAGTAAGGTAGAGAATACGACGAATAGACGAAAAGATAAAAAGGTGAGGAGCGATGGAAGTGAGAGGCCTGGGAAAAGTGAAAAAAGAAGGTGAGGAAAGGACAGGAAGAGAAGAGGATCTGACAGTGAGGGAGGTGTAAAGATCATTTTGCCTCAGCACAGCGCACAGGGAGGATGGAAAGAGAGTCGCAAAGATGTGGCCGAGGGTCTGAGAAACGGCAAAACAAATAAGGCAGTGAACATCTCTTTCAGCTCCTCGTCTCTCTCCCTCTATCCGCCGGGTTGTCCTCAGACCTCTGTGAAATCCCAGGCCATTCTTTTTGGCTTTGGCTTTTCCTGTAGTGACCTGGATAACGGCTCCTCTGAGAATACGGCATCTCACTGAACTAGATTCAAAGCGCTCAGAGAGAGAGCGAGAGAGAAGGGTGACTTCACACTCACAACACAAGCACTTCACTCCAGCACCTGACTCGAGTGCTTCCAATGGGAAAGACTCCTCAAATATTGATGTAAGACTTCGAAAAATGTCACAAACGCGGAAAGCTTCTTGCAGAATATGCAAATCCAAACACAACTTTTGAACTGTTTAGTTCGCACTTCGCACTATACTTTAAAAAGAAATTCAGAGCTCTGTGGCCTGGTAAACATGACAAGCGCTCAGATATTTCATGATTAGTGCAGGTGGTACACACACACACACATGGGTGACCATCTGCAGTGCCATTGCTTGAATATTCTCAGTGCCTTATTCAAGAAACTTGCCCTAATTTCATCCGACAGGGGCTGTGAGAGCCTGGAACCTGTTTGCATACATGCTCTCTTTAGTGGACTACACACACACTCATAGTGTAAAAAATATACACAAGAATTCAAAAACTGCACGAAATCTCTAATTTGTTACACTAATATGCTGAATATCAAATATCATCAATTATGACAAAAAATGGTGTCATGAAATATTTATACAAATAAGATGCATTGAGGGAACACTAGTGTCAATAATTTGGCTATGATTGATAATAGTGTAAATTATGGAAGCTTGTTTCCGCCATAGAATGGAAAATAAAAAGGTAATTGCGACTTTTTATCTCTCAATTCAGACTTTTTTTCTCACAATTGCGAGTTTACATCTCGCAATTCTGACTTTATTTCTCAGAATTGCGAGATGTAAATTCAGAATTGCGAGATATAAAGTCGCAATTGCAAGATGTAAAGTCAGAATTGCGTGATATAAAGTCGCAATTGTGTGATATAAAGTAAGAATTGAGTGATATAATGTCACAATTGCGTGTTATAAAGTCAGAATTGCGTGATATAAAGTCAGTATTGCGTGATATAAAGTCGCAATTGCGTGTTATAAAGTCAGAATTGCCAGATATAAATCAGAATTGCGAGATATAAAGTTAGAATTGCGTGATATAAAGTCGCAATTGCGAGATATAAAGTCGCAATTGCGGGTTATAAAGTCAGAATTGCGTGATATAAAGTCGCAATTGCGTGTTATAAAGTCGCAATTGCGTGTTATAAAGTCAGAATTGTGAGATTTTAAGTCAGAATTGCGTGATATAAAGTCGCAATTGCGTGTTATAAAGTCAGAATTGTGAGATATAAAGTCAGAATTGCGTGATAAAAAGTCGCAATTGCGTGTTATAAAGTCAGAATTGCGTGATATAAAGTCGCAATTACGTGTTAAAGTCAGAATTGCGAGATATAAATCAGAATTGCGAGATATAAAGTCAGAATTGCGTGATATAAAGTCGCAATTGCGAGATATAAAGTCGCAATTGTGTGTTATAAAGTCATAATTGCGAGATATAAAGTCAGAATTGCGAGATATAAAGTCAGAATTGCGTGATATAAAGTCAGAATTGATAGATATAAAGTCACAACTGCGTGATATAAAGTCAGAATTGTGAGATTTAAACTATTCTGAGAGGGAAAAAATTTAGTCTTTTTTTCCCCCTTAGAATTGGCCTGATAAGTCGCAATTGCGAGTTTGTAT
Organism: Cyprinella venusta; assembly: GCA_038021265.1. Lineage (NCBI taxonomy): Eukaryota > Metazoa > Chordata > Actinopteri > Cypriniformes > Leuciscidae > Cyprinella > Cyprinella venusta. Next base: position 14,598,747 of record CM075885.1, read on the forward strand.
CTCACAATTCTGAGAAAAGATGTCAGAATTTCGACATATAAACTCGCAATTATGTGTTATAAAGTCAGAATTGCAAGATGTCAACTCGCAATTGTGAGAAAAAAAGTCAGAATTGTGAGATAAAAAGTCACACTTCTGTCTTTTTTTCTCAAAATTCCGACTTTATATCACGCAATTCTGACTTTAAATCTCGCAATTCTGACTTTAAATCTCGCAATTCTGACTTTATTATATCACGCAGTTCTGACTCGCAATTCTGACTTTATAACACGCAATTGTGTGATAAAAAGTCACAATTATTTTTTTTATTTTTTTTAATTCATTGGGGGAAACAAGCTTCCATAGTAAATAGATATGATTTGTTGCTCATTAATGTTTCCTTTGGCTGAGAACGTATAGGGTTAACGGCACTATAAACTTAAAGCAACACGAGACGAAACGAGGCTCTTAAAAAATATATATTTTCCAAAGCAACAAAAACAACACAAATGTTATGTGTTTGATTTAAAAATTGAATCATGATAAGGCACACCCAAGATAATGATTTGATATCTGTCTCAAGAAATAAAATGAACAGCACCCTAATATCTATTTAAAAATGTTTAATGTGAATGATGTAACAGCACAAAAAATTCAAATGAGGAAATATTGCAAAGATAATTAGAACATAATAAATATGATAAATACAGATTAATATAAACGCTGGTTTAAAACATATCAATTAGTTCAATTTATTTCTTTTGAGAGCAGATTTATTTTCAAATTAACTTATTTATCTCTGATTTGCTTTAAATTAATTAGGGAAGCTACAGAAGACATTTGGTTGCTGTGTTACATGACTCTTAATAATGTACTTAATGAGTCCCAGTTCTGGCTTCTGATTGGTCATGCTAAAAACCATGCATACACTCATATCGTCAGCGTATGTACTGCATTTGATAAATAACTGATGAATGATCTTACTAGCTTACGAATAACTTATGATTAATATGCACCAGCCATATTTTGGGTCAGCCTATGGTGTGATTTTATAGGCGGGGCTAATGATTTTAAGATAGTGAATGGGACGTAAAGAACAGGTCTGGGTTTCCCAAAAGCATTGTTAAGCTTAAGTTGATCAATGAACAATTGCCACCAATGGTCTCTACGATCAACTTAGGCTTACGACGCTTTTGGGAAACGCAGCCCAGATGGAGTGTACTGTATGTGAAAGCTGTTTGGAAGAAATCATTATTTTTCCAATTCTGATTGATGCTGCTAGTTGCCCTGAAATTATTTTTTTTTTTTAAATGGATGTCAATGGAGGCGAGGCTTCACTACGCAAAATAAACCACTTTTGCGAGGAAATAGCTTATCGTTTAACAAATCGACAGCCCATCGACTAATTTTCAACATGTTTGCTCTTAAACATTTGTTTAGGATTGATCTATTTTTAAAGTTTACACTGAAAAAAAAATGGTGGTTTAATAAAAGAAGTCACGGAAAATTGCATAACAGGTATGATTCAGTTTACTAGGGAAGCCTGATTCCGCCACGGAATAAAAAAAACAAAGGTAATTGCGAGTTTTTATCTCACAGTTAATTGCGAGTTTATGTCTCGCAATTCAGACTTTTTATTGAGAATTCCGTGATATAAAGTCGCAATTGTGTGTTATAGTCAGATATTTTCTGATATCAAGTCGCAGTTGCAAGAAATAAACTCGCAATTCTGACTTGTTTTCTCAGAATTGTATGTTTATATCTCGAAATTCTGAATTTATGACATACAATTCTACAATACAATACAAAAAGTTACGTCTTTTTTTCCTTAGAATTTTGACACTGGCAGTTGCAAGTTTAAAAGATGTCTGAATTGCGAGATATAAACTCGCATTTGCGAGGAAAAAAGTCAGGATTGCAAGTTTACTTCTCGCAATTGTAAATTTATATCTCGCAATTCTGACTTTATAACACGCAATTCTGACCTTATAATTTGCAAAACTGACTTAAAGTAGTTCACTTTTAAAAATCTTTTGCCGATACTAAAAAACTTTTTGCACGTTCGTAACTCTCCCGTTCAAACTCGTTCATCAAAATGAACAATTATTTTTTCGAGTCATTTGGTTCATTCAACGAACGAAATTTTGATTAACGAGTTCAAACAGGAGAGTCACGAAAGCGCATCACAGAACAGAGCAAGGCGAGCATTTGTGCTTATAAAACTTAATCTTTTTTATTTATTTATTAAATGAGCGATCATTTCGCTTGATAAGACCCTTATTCATCGTCTGGTGTCGTTTAAAGCCCTTTGAAGCTGCACTGAAACTGTCTTTTGGACCTTGAACTGTTTAGTGCCCTAACTACTGAACTACTCCTTTAACATTCAGTTGCGATTTTATATCACACAATTCTGACTTTATATCTCACAATTCTGAGAAATAAAGTCATAATTGCGAGATGTACACTTGCAATAGTGAGATAAAAAGTCGCAATTAACTTTTAAAATGTTTTATTCTGTAGTGGAAACAAGCTTCCATAGTTTACAACATGCAGTTTGTCGTCCAACTCTGTACGAAATTCAATGCTGTCAAGGCTGTAATGTGATTGGTTATCAAAGCACATGTGATCCAAGTTAGCCGTTACGCTTTCTCTTCTGGTAGAGCCACAAACTCTCATATCTCCCAAAACAAGACCATTCCTGTTTCTAGTAACCCAGAAGATTTGATTAGCTGGTTCAGCTGTTTAATAAGGGTTGGAGCAAAACTCTGCAGGACAAGTGGCTCTCCATTCACTCGTGCGTATATGTTGAAGAATGTCTCATTGCATTCCTGTAACGTGAGGAGTCTATTTAGCGTAATAAGCAAAGCTTCAGGACAACAGTGTCTCTTCTAAATGGAATGCTCGAGGTAATTACACACTGTTTGTTCCAACGCACATTAGCAAATGCACTGTTCAATATTCATGAGGAGAGATGCTGTCTTAAATGGATTTGTAGTGTGTACTCCACTCGCTTCTAATCACTGGCAGTGATTCAGACAGAAACAACAGATCGTTTTCTATTGTGTGTGCTTATTCAGTACATACTTAGCTTATTTAACCTTCAATCCAACTACATATGTTGTATAGAAAGGGGAAAAAAACATGTCATAAAAGTCACGAGTAGGGTTGCGTATCGTTTGAATTTGAACGGTTCTGATTCCGATTCCGATTCCTTGTTTCGATTTCGGTTCCCAACGATTCTTGATTCCGATTCTTTTAAGAGGCAGGGTCAAAAAAGTTTAGCTAACCTAGCTTTGGTCTTTCTGAAGGAAATACTCCTTTCTAAAGGGAAATACACCTTTTGTCACAAATTTTGCAGAGATTTTGTTACTTTTAGAAAAGTGAAGCCACACTTTGGACCGCCGACGTAAGCTATTCATGTTCGACTCGCACGGTTATGCCGACACTTCCGGTAGACGCTTCTTGGTGTTGTTCAGCGGTTTCTTCTTCTGGTCGGTGGACTGTGAATATTGAAACTAGGAATCGAAATTTTAACTTTTGAACGATTCCGGGAAAAACGAAAAGTTAGTGCCGGTTCCAATCGATACTCGATTCTCGATACCCAACCCTAGTCATGAGGGTTATTCATGAAGAATATAAGCAAATGATGTACAAGTGCAAAGATTTACTGTTAATATAGTAAATAGATTATAAACGAAATGGCTGGAAAACTAAGTTAGACATGAGATATTTAAGCAATACAGCTGCTTTAAATGCGATAAAAATGCATCAACTTGATAAACATTACATTTAAATAGTTTAGTGTTGGTTGCCTGTAGTAGATAGTCTCAAGTAGAAGTTTGATTGTATATTTATTAACATCTTTATTAACATCTAAAATGAAAGATTAGACTAAAACAATAAAGAGCGAAAGGTTTGCTGCTGAATGAGGTTTTGCTTATGAACACATACACACATAAACTGAAATAAAACATCCCATGGAACAGACATCAGGCTGTACAGTCATAATACACACACACAGATAGAGGGAAGGAATAAGAAGCTCACACCCCTCCACTTTGCAGCTTTCATACATGCCAAGAACAGGACGTTTGTGGCAGCATGGGTGAGAAGCCCAAGGGAAGGGGCTGAAAACAAGTTGGGAGATTCCCGTAATCTGGAACGCCGTGAGCATGCTCATACAAATACTGAGGACTGCAGATATGTAACCAGAGTAAGGATGACTTCATCAGACCTCCTGGTCCTCCCTCGCCAATTCTGTCTGTTTTCCTTCCACTTATCTTTACTCTGATGACATATGGAAAGCTGGAGAAATAGCGCCATTTACTGTTACTAAGAGACGGATTTTTACTTCTACACTTTTATCATAAAAGAGATGTATATTAACTAGGGATGCATCGGCATATACCGATATATCTGATACCGATAATTCTTTATATTTGAAAGCCGATAACCGATATATTTGAAAGTCTCATTATTAAATCCATGTCCCAAACACACTATTATAATGATGTTCTCATGATACCGATAAACGATAATTCTTTATAATTGAAAGCCGATAACCGATATGTTTCGCCGATAAATCTAAATCCCAATTTTATATAATTTTTGAAAGCTTGAAAACAAAAACAAAAGTCTCACTATTAAATCCATGTCCAAAACACACTCTTATAATGATGTTCTTATGATACCGATAACCGATAATTCTTTATATTTGAAAGCTGATAACCGACATATTTGGCTGATAAATCTAAATCCCAATTTCATATAATTTTTGAAAGCCTGATTACAAAAACAAAAGTCTCACTATTAAATCCATGTCCAAAACACACTATTGTAATGATGTTCTCATGATAACAATAACCGATAATTCTTTATATTTGAAAGCCGATAACCGATATATTTGGCTGATAAATCTAAATCCCAATTTTATATAATTTTTGAAAGCCTGATTACAAAAACAAAAGTCTCACTATTAAATCCATGTCCAAAACACACTATTATAATGATGTTCTCATGATACCGATAATTGATAATTCTTTACATTTGAAAGCCGATAACCGATATATTTGGCCGATAAATCTAAATCCCAATTTCATATAATTTTTGAAAGCCTGATTACAAAAACAAAAGTCTCACTATTAAATCCATGTCCCAAACACACTATTATAATGATGTTCTCATCATACCGATAACCGATAATTCTTTATATTTGGAAGCCGATAACCAACATATTTAGCCAATAAATCTAAATCCCAATTTTATATTATCTTTGAAAGGTTGATTACAAAAACAAAAGTTTCACTATTAAATCCATGTCCCAAACACACTATTATAATGATGTTCTCATTATAACTTCATGTAACAGACTTCATATCATAAGAATCATAATCATATTTCAAGCAATTCAAAATCATCATGGTGAAAAGTGGGCTTTTCATGTGGGCTAATGAATTGAAAAGGTAACAACTCATTATTTATCGGTTTAAATATATATATCGGCCAAATTTCTTCTTGGGCCGATAAAAATAACATTAAAACTGAACATATATCTGCCAATACCGATATAGTGGGCAATATCGAGCATCCCTAACATTAATAAATGAATAAGTATCATAGATGCAAATACTATAGTACTCCATGAAACTCGATTGATCATAAAATTAATATATATTATCATGTCGAAAAACCATAGTAAGGCTTTTGTTTTTTAAAGTTCTTAATTGACTTCATCATGGCGCACCTCCATCACCAAAACCAAAGAGACTGATTTGATGAAGAAAATCATGTGATACATCTTGCATGTGGCAGAAAAACGCCTTGTCACGTGGCCATATTCTATTTATATTGACATTTTAATTTCGCATACTTGCAAATGTCAGAATCTCACACTAAACGGCGACTTCACAATCATTTGAGAGAGATCTTGTCACTGAGAAAGAATACCGAAGATGAAATCGATCCTGTACTTCCTCTTAACGAACAGGACGAGAGCTCTTTGTAGTAAGTGCAGCTGACGCGGGCAGATGAAGAGACTGTAATTAGCTTTATGACAGCGTTCAGGGACTCTAGAAGCATTCGCTTTTGTGTTCCTTTGCTAGCGTGCTAAAGGAGGCCTGTCGATTTGATGCCCCTTAAACGCAGATTTGAAACAGTTTCCCTCAATATTCTTAGAATTCTTAGAACTACTTTTGCTGTTACGAGGTTTATGCCTGCACAACATCTGTGCTTCCCCTGAGGGCAACTCGTTCACCTTCAAGGTTAAAGTGAGTGTTATTGAAAACCAATTAGAGATTTCAAGTGCAATGCTCTGCTTTCAATAGAGGGCTTGACATCCTAATAGACTACACAATGGGTAGGATTGTGTGGCATACAGGCAAAAAAAAGATATCAATGTACTACAATATCAAAAGGGTGTGAAACCATCATTTTTGATCATTTTGATTCCCGACAATAATCTGCTTCAATTTAGCACAGGATAACCACTAAATTAATGTTTAGGGGGTAAAAAAAATACCTAAAATATAATTAATGAGGCATCAATTATTGGATTTTTAGTAAGTGATTATTATTACTATTTAATGTGAAATAAAATGTACTGCTCAAAATGGCTTTAGTATTTGGTAAGATAAAACAATGTGAAATTATTATTAACTTTCCATTTTGTTTCGAAGGATTTTTTTTATTTTTTTTTATTTTTTTTGCATACACTCATACACAGTCATACACTCCAAAAAAAATGCTGGGTTGTTTCAACCCAAATTTGGTTCAAATATGGACAAACCCAAATGTTGGGTTAAAAATCTAATTTAAAATTTTAACCAAACTTCAACTTTCACTTTCAACTATATTTTTTTAAATAAAATCTTTAACCTAACATTTTGGTTTCTCCATATTTGACCCAAATTTGGGTTGAAACAACCCAGCATTTTTTAGAGAGTAATATGTTCTGCAATTGGAAATAAAGATACATTGGGAAAATGTGCAGACATGGAACTAATTTGCGAATAAGTATAACAAGTCATCCGTGAACCTGCACTCTAAAAAATCCTGGGTTATTTCAACCCAAATTTGGGTAAAATATGGACAAATCCAAATGTTGGGTTAAAAATGTAACTGCAACTCTCACTTTCAACTGTAATTTTTTTTTAAATTACATTTTTAACCCAACATTTGGGTTTGTCCATATTTTACCCAAATTTCATACACTCTAAAAAATGCTGGGTTGTTTCAACCCAAATTTGGGTCAAATATGGACAAACCCAAATGTTAGGTTAAAAATGTAATTTAACCAAAATTCAACTTTCACTTTCAACTGCATTTTTTTTAATTACATACAACATACAAGTATAATACGTCATTCCGTGAACCTGCTCTCTAAAACATGCTGGGTTGTTTCAACCCAAATTTGAGTAAAATATGGACAAACCCAAATGTTGGGTTAAAAATGTAACTTCAACTCTCTAAAAAATACTGGCTGTTTCAACCCAAATTTTGGTAAAATAGGGACAAACCCAAATGTTGGGTTAAAAATGTATGTTCAACTTTCACTTTCAACTGTATATTTTTTAATTACATTTTTAACCTAACATTTGGGTTTGTCCATATTTGACTCAAATGTGGGTTGAAACAACCCAGCATTTTTTAGAGTGTAATATGTTCTGTTTATATTATGCAATTGGAAATGAAGATACATTGGGAAAATGTGCAGACATGGAACTAATTTGCTAATAAGTATAATACGTCATTCCGTGAACCTGCACTCTAAAAAATGCTGGGTTGTTTCAACCTAAATTTGGGTAAAATATGGACAAACCCAAATGTTGGGTTAAAAATGTAATTTAAAAAAATAGAGTTGAAAGTGAGAGTTGAAGTTACATTTTTAACCCAACATTTGAGTTTGTCCATATTTTACCAAAATTTGGGTTGAAAAAACAACCCAGCCTTTTTTAGAGTGTGCTTGATTTAAACGGTGGATTATAACTGTCTGTAAAAGCCAGGCTTCATATCTTTCATAAAATGCACGATTTCTGTGGGATGTTTGAGTCATGTGTGCCATGTGTGTGTCATAATTGGTTTCTGTGGTCATTGATTTTTTTTCTTCTGAGGACATTGTTTGCTTGCTCATAACACTGCCAGAGTATTTCTAGTGAATGGAAACAACAGGAAGCTTCCAGAAGGTGTCGGACTTTCACATCAAGGGGCAGAAACATGTGATCAAGCACAGCAATGGCATGCAGTTTTTCTAGTTTTTTTAATAGTTCATTCTCTGACATTGTTGCCAAAGCTCTCAAAATTTTATCTTCTCTGAAATCTCTAAACAAGTAAGGCATGTGTTATGAGAAAGCAAAGCACTCAGTGGAAATTTCTTGCTTTTAGCGTTTAAGAATATTTGTCTTCAACATAAAGACATACGAGTAACTTAACAAAACTCTCTAGATAGCAATATATGAGATTTAGGCCCATTCACATCAACAATATTACCTGTAATGATAACTATAACTAAAAATAAGTTTTAATAATCATTGTAATTCTATGAAAATGGCTGTAAAGACACAGAGAAACACTTTTTATAGCTGATGAAGGATAAAAAAAACATTGACAATCAGACACCAACTTTTTCAAGAGCTTGAGCATTTAAAGCATTCATTCTTCAGGTAATAAACACAATGTCATTATGTATTTATGTAGCAATGCTTGATCATTAAAAAAGCTGTTTTTAATGGTTATGTTGATCAATAATGTCTCCAATATGCACTGTTTTGAAAAGTTGCACAATAAAGTGTTTTTGGTTTTTTTTGCTTTAAAGATGCAAGTCTCGCTGTACAAGTAAACTTTAAGTTGCTTTCCAAAAGCTCTTGGCCCATAGCCAAAGAGGAAAATGTACATTGATTAAATACTGTCAGTCGTTGGGACTGCAGAGTGTGTTCTCTGCTGTACAGCCTGCCTGAGTCTTCCTTATACAGCGTATTGAGCTCTAGCTCAGCGGGTTTCTTGTCACTGCTCAATACACTCAGACACACTTTTCATTTCCCTCAATACAACCCATTATGTGATCTTTATGGCCTTAAAGGTCAATGGAGCGGCTTCATGCTGTTGTGACAGATCGAGGTGCCAAAAATATCACCGTTAGATCAGTTCAGAGCAGCCTGGTCCATACGCAATTCAGACGCCATTGTTTCACACTCAAAAACATTTTAGCGTTACAGCAAAAGACAAAGGAGCGTTTTAAACGTTTTCACAGACAGAATGAGCACATACCCTTTACTATTTCATTTTGAAGCACTTTTTACCGGAACAAACTCCACCAAAAGCAATTACGGTAAAGTTTCTTGAAAAAAATTGTTTGTTTACAGCAAGCACATACTGTACCCTTTATTTCCTGTAAAAACAATTTTTACCGGAACAAACTCCACCAAAAGCAATTACGGTAAAGTTTCTTGAAAAACGTGTTTGTTTTACAGCAAGCACATACCCTTTACTTCCTGTTAAAACAATTTTTACCAGAACAAACTCCACCAAAATCAATTACGGTAAAGTTTCTTGAAAAACGTTGCAGCAAGCACATACCCTTTACTTCCTGTTAAAACAATTTTTACCCGAACAAACTCCACCAAAATCAATTACGTTAATGTTTCTTGAAAAAAATGTTTGTTTACCGCAAGCACATACCCTTTACTTCCTGTTAAAACAATTTTTACCTGAACAAACTCCACCAAAATCAATTACGGTAAAGTTTCTTGAAAAAAATGTTTGTTTACAGCAAGCACATACCCTTTACTTCCTGTTAAAACAATTTTTACCGGAACAAACTCCACCAAAAGCAATTATGGTAAAGTTTCTTGAAAAAATTGTTTGTTTACAGCAAGCACATACCCTTTACTTCTTGTTAAAACTATTTTTACCGGAACAAACTCCACCAAAAGCAATTACGGTAAAGTTTCTTGAAAAACGTGTTTGTTTACACCAATCACATACCCTTTACTTCCTGTTAAAACAATTTTTTACCGTAACAAACTCCACCAAAAGCAATTACGGTAAAGTTTCTTGAAAAATGAGTTTGTTTACAGCAAGCACATACCCTTTACTATTTCCAGGTAAACCACTTCGGACTGGAACAACTCCACCAACAGGAATTACGGTAAAGTTTCTTGAAAAACGTAGGAATTAAAAACGTAGGAATTACGGTAAAGTTTCTTGAAAAACTTGTTTAGTCATAGCCAAACCTGCTGTTATTTGCAAACATTTAGCAACAAACAATTTGCCGCTACCGGTAAATAGTAGTTTGACTAACTTTTCTCAAATTCTTTAGCAAACAATTACTGTTGGAACGGAAATCGTTTTTATTTTATTTATTTTTTTTTTTGACAATGCCGATGCCTGCCTTGAGCAGGGTGCCCAATGTAAATCTGATATATCTATACTTTATATTTGCTTGAATTTATATTCAATAAATTGGAAATAGATCATTTTAAAATGAATTAAAAAAAGAAATTTCTAAATTAATTAAACAGACATACATTTAACTGTTTTTTTTTTTCATCATCTCACCCAATTAACAGTGGTTGTCTAACCAATAAAACAAGACGTAACCGTTCTGCTACACTCTGTTCTTCTCCAACCAACTGTATTTTTAAACCCCCTTGGAATACAATAGATTGATTAAACCATTATCTTGGTGAATTTGCACATTTCTGCTCTGATTTCCGTCCGTTTCTTGTGTTAGCACCCCTTAACAAATATGTCTGAAGAATGCTGTACGGTGGTTCAAAAAAAATGATTTTACAGGGTTTCAATAAATCCAGCTAGTTAGCCGATTTTGAAAATGTACATTTCACATCCATCTACGAAAAGTCACATGTTGCCCTATAGACTTTCACTGCAAGTGTTTTACTATAAATGTCATTTAAGTTGCCATTTTAAGATCTAAAGTTGTATTTAACCCATAATGTTCTTTTAATAGGGGTCCTTGATTATGATTTCAGTTTTATAACTTTAGTTAGTGCGTAATGTTGCATTTTGAGCATAAACAACATCTGCAAAGTTACAATGCTCTAAGTTAAATGGAAAGGAAGGATTTTCTTTAAAGAAATTGCTTTTTAAGGACTACATCAAACAGCTTGTAGGGACGAAAATGAGCTTCTTCCTCGGTTGGTGACATCACAAACCCTAAAATTTACAATAACCCTGCCCAAGGAACAAGCAACAAAGGTGGTGAGGCTATGTTCAGCTGCTTCAGAGAAGAGGAAAAGTTGTTGTCACTGTTTTATACACCCCGGAAAAAGTTTGTGGTTATGATGGGGCGTGACTTAAACATGCACTAAGAACTGCCAATCACAACACACTGGGCCAGCTAACCAATCACAGCAGCACATTTCATATTTCTGAAGTAGGGGCTTCATCGAAAACAATGGGTTCAACCAGACTGGGGAGAGAGGAGCTCTAATAATGTAAAATATGTGAAAAAATTATTGGGTTTTGAACAATCAAGCATGAAAATATATTCTAGTACACCCCCCAAAAACAGAATCAAGACATCGTAAAAGGGCATACTAGTACCTCTTTAAATTTATCACAAATGTGCCTTTTACTCAAGGTTTGCCTTTTCCATTTAAAGGGTGACCTCCGGTTGGAAGCTGGCGGCTTGCAAGGAAGAGCAAAGCAGTGTGTCATCCAGTGCAGTATAAATCTCCCATCAAGCCTGGGGAGCAGTAGACCAACAGAGGTTCACCAACGCAATGAGTCACATAGCAACCAGAATTTACCGCTTCGACAGACTGCTGGAAACCCAGTGAGCATTTGAGAAGGGGCCAATCACATAGTCCGCCTGGGCAGGTCATCATCAGCCGCTTCAGAGAAAACAATGTTTGTTCTACAGAACAAATAAACAGCTCGAATCCCTTATTGCAGACATACGGACAAAAATCACACACATACACCCAAATACACGCACAGGGAAATATGCAGACATTAGTTCCAACATTACAGCAGCACCTGGATCTACTTCCAAACTGCCCTCAAGCAACTTTTTCAATTCTAGTCTCATTTCATTCTGCATGCTTTAATGCATTCTGCCACTGATAAGTCCGGCAGACACTTCTGGACCGAAAGCAAGACAACTTCCGGTTCTGACCTCTGTGTGAGACCTGGCTTCTATAAACAGAAAGCAAATTATTTTCCATACAGTTCCAAGAAGTGTGATTTCTCTCGTCATTATCTGGGGACAAATGAATCGACTAAAGCAATTAAAGCAATTTCTTGAACAGTAGTTCAAGAAACTCTTTGCTTAATGGGATACTGTGGTTTAACCAATTTTACATCATGTCACTCCAAACACTTTTAAAAAGATTTTTTCTTTTTTCTTTTTCCCCCAATATAGTCAGAAGTGAACGGTATCTGAGCTTGTCAAACTTAAATCAGTTGTCAATCTGGGGTGCGTTTCCCGTACAACAAAGTAGTTCACTGATTCACTACCATAGTACGATGCATCGTTGGAAAAATCAACTAGCTAGTCACGACTGTTTCCCGAAACCCACTGTCGCAAAGTATCGTTCAACCACGTTGGTTTCGCACGTGGTGGAGTAATAACTACTTTTAATGAAACTGTTTGAGATCCAATTAACGCTAGATTTGTTTTATATGAATTACAGACATGTCATCTGAGGACTATTTCTAATTGTTCTCAGTTATTTTGCTCCATTAGCAGACTCGATATTTGGCTCGTTCTTACATAGTAGAGCATGTTCACACATGCGCACTCTTCAAACACGATACTTTAAATATTTTGAAAAACTAAAAGACGTAAATTCCATTTGTAAGTATTCTAAATAAAAGTCACCGGTTGTACTGAATGTCAGCTTGCTTATTTTGCTCAAGATAAGGATTTATTACCTCCAAATGTGTTGCAATATAGAAACGATGCCTCTAACCACAGGTCGAGAGCTGTCGTTCAAACCACACAACTTTGCGATGCTGTTTGCGAATGTCCGTTGGAACGATGGTTTCAGGAAACACCGACTTGTTGAACTATGCTGATAATGACGGAACTTGCGACCATAGTTGGCTAACGATGCTTTAGAGAAACGCACCCCAGTTTTGTGTTTACCACAGTACGATGTATACTTGGAGAATTTAACTAGTTAGTAACAACTGTTTCCCACAACCATGGTTACTTTATAGCACATCTGCTTTTCGAACCACGTTGGTTCAACAGATGGTTGCGCAGATGGTGGAGTTATAACTTCTGTCGGTTCGAGATAATTGCTGTAAATATCAAACTACATGGAAATACTTCGATATTTTGTTCTCTGCTCATCCCAAAGCACATTTAACTTCCGTTCTCTTGACAAATGATTCTTGATTCAAACCAGGGTCTCTGGCGTGGGAGGCAGGCGCGCTAACAAGGACGCTAAATGCAACAGCCTCTAGCATCAGTAGCTAACACACATCTTGAGGCAACGGGAGTAAGGTTTACACTCACAGCTCGTACTGGCCGATGTTATATATGGGGAATAAAAGATATAGAACAGACTGTAAGATAGCTTGCTTATTTTATCTCGAGAGCATGAACTATTTAATCCTGCATGTCATACAAGAAACTTTTCAAAGTCGAGAGCTGTAGTTCCGACTAGGCTTGCTAGGTGTTACCGGTGTTACCGGTGTTCAGTCGCAACACCGGTTTCATGACGTGCCCACCGCGGCACCGCGGTTGGTATGTGAAAAAAAGTTCAAATCCTTAAAAATATTGAACGCAATTACGCAGTAGTTGTTAAATCCTGCCTATTAACACGCACACACGACCCACAGAAAAGACGCGTGTTGGGATCGAGTTCTCTTTCAGCTTGAACAAACCATAACGCACAAATTAAGCCAAAATGTCCATAAGAGCAGTGTTAAACGAACGTAGAGATTTGTGAGAAAATGGGATGCGTGTCAGCTCGCTCTGTCAGCAACGGCTGTCCGAATTCGCTCACTCGTTTTTACTTACTCCTTCTCATTCACTCCTTCAAGTGAAGAGTATTAGTGGACTAATGTAGGGAATATGCCTAGTAAATGAGGGTTTAAGGGGCCATTTCGGATTCAACCCATGTTCTCAGGCAGTGAAAAATAGAGGACACTGACAACGCGTCGACAGACAGGACCGAGCAGGTAATATTTAATATGAAACAGTCTCAACTTTCAAATTTGGTCAGTCACTACCGTTTTGTGGCTCTTTAATGTGTCGTGACAGATTGCCTGATAAAGCCAAGTTCCACCGACGTTAATCTATAACTCTCCTAACTTCTTTGTCGGACAAAAATGGTGGATTTTCAGATGGTCAGATGGACAAAACCCGTTGTATGGTTTCAGAAGACATAAAGTACACAGAGCCATATGGACTTCGTTTAAACATCCTTTTTGAAGTTTAAAAGCTCCAGGCCCCATTCATTGTATAGTTGCATGCCAAATGAGATCCATACATTATTCAAAATGTCTCTTTTTATTTCCCACAGAAGCAAGCAAGTCATGTTTGGAACAAGATGTGGGAGAGAAAACAAATGATTCCATTAATGCCACTGTACACCACTCAAGCTCCCAGGTTCAAACAAATACAAATACGTGAATAAATATGTAAAGCTGCAAAGCAAAATTAGGACGGACCAGATAAAATCGATTCATCTCAGAAGATCAAACACATTAGGGATCGACCGATATATCGGCCGGCTGATATATCGGGCCGATATTTGCGGGTTTTACGTGTATCGGAATCGGCCGATACACGGCTGCGCGTTCGCCGATAGTTTTTTTTCCCCCGACGTTATTTATAAGCAGGCGTTAATGGGCAGCTCTGTGCTGCTGCTGGAGAGACTGTAGTTCACGAGCCCCGCCCTCCCCAACTAGTAGAGTGCAAATGCTCTTCACAAGAACGGTAACTTAAACTTTCAAAGCATCTTTTAAATGTTTGACAGCTGAAATATTGTCAAACACTTTGAAAATGGAAACACGTTGCTCTATAACTGTTATGTGCTTGCATATATATAGCTAAGCAAGTTTGTGAGTCCAAATGGAAAACGCGAATGCCTCGTCTATAAAACTTAACTGCTTGCCATTGTATTAGGGAGCTGCAAATAGCTAAGGTGTAGACTATCCGTTCAGTGTGCATTAGGGCTGTCTATGAATATTCTAAATTCGAATATGTATTAATTTTGAAGGTGAAAATTAATATTTGAATGTGGAAAAACACGTCCGCGGTTGCAGACTAATAACGTTACCACAGCTGCTCAGCTCGCTCGGAGCGCTCACTGTCGGATCAATATACTGTGAAACTTCAATCAATGAATGAAGCCTGCTATATTTGGTACAAGAGTCGCGACTCTTGATAAGCACTCAACATTTGTTTGTTGTTGATTATTTAACTGACGCGCAGAGAGCGCGAGGGAGAGCGAGTGCCCGGGCGAGACAGTGAGTGAGCGAGAGAGCTCTGCGGTCTTGGCCATTAGTTGATTTACTTGCTTTTTAATACGTTGTCAAATATGTTTAAACTCAAATAAACTATCTAATACTAGTAGTTATGTCTCTTTGTATTAATGTGTTTTGTTATTGACGTAATGCGCGTCAATGACAAAATGCGCAACGGGAGGTTCGAATATGTTTTTTAGAGGGAATATGCAAACGCCATTTGAGCAATTTTGACAGCCCTAGTATGCATACGGGTGCTGTAACGAACACCGGTCATAGGATTATGCCAACGTTGTTCTGTGCTTTTTGAGGGAGATTTATTCAGAGCCCACCTGGCTGAGGTTTGGACGCGTGTGGTGTGTGTCTCCCTCCCATCGCAGTGATATTAGAGACTAGACATGCTCATTTTATTTTATGTAGAAAAAATGAAACCATGGCAGTACATAGTTCGTTTCTTTTAAAATGAAGTACAATGTGCACTTTATGCTGGTTGCTACAGTGTGCAATAGTGTAATTATTTAATTTATGCTTAAATATTTATTTTCAGCACTGAACTTTTTTTGTTCTACCTCATGTTTTTAATATTTGTTAAATTGTTTATCTACTTGTTCTTGTTCTACCTCACATGTTTTTACTATTTGTTAAATATTAATTTTTGAAGTTGATTAAATTTTACTTTTATTAAATTGAGACCTGTAACATTTGTTAACATCATGTATTTTTATGATGTAAATTGAGGGAGTAAAATGTATCGGCTCCAAATATCGGCTCAAGAAAATCGGCAGCCCGTATCGGTATCGGCTAAGGCTGATGGGAAAAAAATCGGTATCGGTATCGGCACTAAAAAATCCATATCGGTCGATCCCTAAAACACATCTGGCCGGAAACCGTGTAAATGCGCTCACACTAACACACACACACAATTCCGAACCACCTGAAGTCTGTGCTGTTGTGATTATCTGAAGGATTTGCTCAACCAAATATAAAAATGATGTCATAATTTACTCATTCTTATATCACTCCAAACCCTAATTGTTTTTATTTTTTTTATATGTTAACAAGAATATGCAAATGAGCTTGAGCGTGTCTTTCTCATTCATTTTAAACAAATAACAAAAATCCCAAGCGCACCCACCATGGCCTCTCTGATGTGAGGCTATTCCCTGAATAAATTTAGCATAAAATTAAGCATGTGTTTTTAATCGAGGTGATCTAAGGATACTGGGTTGCGGAGCACAAATGTTGAGAAATCCACCTCGAGAGAGACTAGACTCAGCTGGGTCTGCAACTGCTCTTTTGACCCTTCAGATCCGTTCCAGAGTAAATGAGACCTTCGGCACCTCCACCTGAGCAAGAGCTTATTAAAAAACGTCACTGACGGACATCTTCTAATGAAGTTGGACGTGAGAATCATAATACTGTAAGGCTGGATCTCAGTGGATCATCTCAGTGACTTGAGACTTAATGAGTAGAAGATGATTCTGTAAGAACGGTTCTGGCTAAATAAATGGCACAGCCCTCCCTAAATGTGAAACTATTCAAAAGAGAAACTCAGAAAGTGCTCCTACAGGAATATTAAAGGGTTCAGTACATGCTAAGCTTTTACCACAGAAAGTCACTGTGTAAAAACAGCCTGCATTCGGATATTAATAGTGCAGTTTCAAAAGTCATTTCAATTTAAATTTAAGTTTCAGTCTTTCTGTACTACTAAGTAATGGGTCAATTTGTGTGTATTTGTGAGTGGACTCTGTGAAAAGCATTAAAGGTTTCTCTGCAATGTGTTTTCTTTTGAATTGTTCTGCATTGCAGCCAATCACAGACATGTCTGTTGTGCATGTGAATGCAATGGCCAATCAGAGGTGTTTAACTGAATCAGAATCCACTCAAAACGCCAGATATCTGTGATGCTAATGTTTTAATGTGTTATTCACTTATAATTCGTATTAGCATTAATTAATTTGTATTTTTACACAGTTAAATCGTTAGCTAAACTTCACAGGGTCGATTTGTTACAACTTACTGGACTAAATTAGTTAACATAAACTAAAAATGCTTCAAAAGCATTTATTAGGGTTAGGGTTAGGTTAGGGTTAGCCCTAACCCTAAGTTCATCTCAGTTTCAACATTGAATAATACTTTATTAAAATTAAAAAGTATATCTGTTAATATTTTGTAATGGACCTGAAGTAATATAAACTATTTTTTTAGTTTACTATTAACTAATATCAACAAAGATTAACTATTGAGAAATTAAATAATTCCAATCAATTTTTGCTATGGTACCAAAGTTGGTATAGAGAGAATTGTGACATTTTACTGGTATTGGCATCAACTATACAGTACTTTAAAAGTTATAGTTTATTCATTGTATTAACTGTAAAACAATATGACATAAATTTATGATTGCATAACATTCCCATTCTGCTAAGTGTAAAGATGTTAGCTGAATATATGAAGATGTACTTCCATTTAAAAAAAATGCATTTGATACAATGTAACTACAATGTAATAACATAGTATCCGATGTAATAAACATCTAATATAAAAAAACTTCCAAAATAAAAGTTTGTGTTTACATAATATATGTGGGTGCACTGTGTATACTTATTTTATATATATATAAATACACACACATGCTTGTCTATATTTAAGAAATATTTTCATGTATATCCTGTATATAGGCTTATATATAATTGATATTATTTTATAAATATGAATATT
This sequence comes from Cyprinella venusta, assembly GCA_038021265.1. Classification (NCBI taxonomy): domain Eukaryota; kingdom Metazoa; phylum Chordata; class Actinopteri; order Cypriniformes; family Leuciscidae; genus Cyprinella; species Cyprinella venusta. The sequence goes on from CM075885.1 coordinate 14,616,885, forward strand.
TTATATATAAATATTATTTTTTTTCTTAAATAAACATGCATGTGTGTGTATTTATATATATACATATATACAAAATAATTATACACAGTGCACCCACATATTATGTAAACACAAACTTTTATTTTGGATGCGATTAATCGCGATTAATCGTTTGACAGACCTAAAAAAAAATGTGTATGATCAAAAAGAATGATAACTTTTTTGGTCCTGTGTAGATGATTATTGCTGTTTGTACAATTTACTTAATTTAAATGAACATTTGTCAAAACCTAATGTTATTTAGTTCAATTCACTTTGAAGTTTTAAACTGGGCAGTGAAATTTTAGTTATTAACATGCTTTGCATAAGGCTGGTTCAAAAGAGTAAATGGTGAAATGAAGGGTTATTTTATGAATTTTATGAGGGTAAGACCTGCTAGTGTTTAATGTCAGTTACGTTTGACATTTAAAAGAGTTGTCATGTTGAAGTTGAAGTAATTACTTCTATAATATATCAGATTTACATTTTTTTTTTCTTTTTGCCACAAGCCATATCTACAAATAAGACTTGGGGGGTGGACTTTTTTTAACACCCTAGCAACCACCTAGAGTAGCCTAGCAACTGCATAACAATGAATGAAGTAAACATGCAGACAAACAAAACGTTTCTATAGCATTACTGTTACGCAAGTATCATATTAAGTTACACTTTATTTCAAGGTGTCAGTATTCATACATCTAAGTACTGATTGATAAAAATTAACTACATGTACTTACTAGGGTTAGGATGAGGGTTTGATTTAGGGTTGATTGCATGTACTAATGCATAATTTATAGTTATTACTACAGTAATTACATGTAATGTGAAAAATAAAGTGTTACCTTTTGCATCAAAAACACATTTGAATTTTTATCACATTAAGAATAAAAAAAATGCATTAATAGCTCATTGAAACTGAAAGTTCTGTGAATCAAACAGGAAAAAAATGAACACTTGAACAGTGTCAAGCAAAGCTGTTTACCAATCATTGGAATCAGAGTCCAAATGGGATTCTTATCTATGGAAGACTGCCCACTCCAGCTTTAACAGAGCCATAAACAAGGAAATGCAGGCATAAGTGTTCTGGACAGGAACATTTCAATTGAATTACATTGCGTTAATAAGAGACGAAAGAGCTTTTAACACTGACTCAGGCTGAGTTTCCTAACGCACTAAGTAGAATATTAGTCATAGTCACACATGATACTTAATCTCTAAGGCATGTTTCCCAAAAGCATAATTCTCTATGTCCGTAAAAATGTTGGAACTTTCCACTCGCTTTTATGGTTTATCAGAATATTTATGAACCAGGGGTCTTTAATAGGGTGCTGTTATTTGGGGATCCACCAATTATTGTCTGATCTCAAACTAATATGGTTTTAAAAAGTTAAGAACAGTAAAATAACTAACAATTATAACGAACTAGTTAACACAATATGTAACTGAGGGCAACAGTGTTTGTGAGACCATGTGCTAAACTAGCATATAACCTTAACTTCCATCATATATATGAAACTCTTTTCAACGACACAGCATCGTTATTTCTTACAATAATTCAAAATATCACAGAAAGACTGGGATAAAAGTTTACAGCTCGGATATAAACACTGATGTCTACGGTAGCGATCAAAATAAAGTAAATCACATTTTGAAACTTGACGCTTTAAATAAAAATTGTCTCTGTTATACCGGTAGGTGGCGACAAGTGACAGTTAAAAGTGTATTTGTCATTGAATCACTCACTCAAGGGATTCGTTCAAAAAATTTGATTCATCGCGTAATGAAGCAAGTGAAGTCTTTATGAGTACGTCATTGAATCAATCATTAGAGAGATTCGTTCAAAAACGTTGATTCAACGCGTAATGTGACAAGTGCAATCATTATGAGGGAGTCATTGAATCATTCATTCAAGAAATTCGCTCAAAAATGTTGATTCATCATGTAATGAAACAAGTGAAGTATTTATGAGGGAGTCATTGAATCATTCACTCAAGAGATTTGTTCAGATGTTGATTCATCGTGTAATGAAACAAGTGAAGTCTTTATGAGTACGTCATTGAATCAATCATTTGAGAGATCAAAAAATTACGTTCAAAAAACATTGTTTCATCGTGTAATGAAACAAATTAAGTATTTATGAGGAAGTCATTGAATGCTTCACTCAAGAGATTTGTTCAAAAAACATTGATTCATCGTGTAATGTTACAAGTGCAACCTTTATGAGGGAGCCATTGAATAATTCACTAAAGAGTTTCATTCAAAAACGTTGATTCATTGTGTAATAAAACAAGTGAAGTAATTATGAGGGAGTCACTGAATCATTCACTCGAGATTCGTTCAAAAATGTTGATTCATCGTGTGATGTGACAAGTGCGATCTTTACGAGGGAGCCATTAAATCATTCACTCGAGAGATTCGTTCAAAAACGTTGATTCATCGTGTAATGAAACAAGTGAAGTCTTTATGAGTACGTCATTGAATCAATCATTCGAGAGACTCGTTCAAAAACGTTGATTCATCGTGTAATGTGACAAGTTCAATATTTATGAGGGAGCCATTGAATCATTCACTCGAGATTCGCTCAAAAATGTTGATTCATCGTGTAATGTGACAAGTGCGATCTTTATGAGGGAGTCACTGAATCATTCACTCAAGAGATTCGTTCAAAAATGTTGATTCATCGTGTAATGTGACAAGTGCAATCTTTACAAGGGAGCCATAAAATCATTCACTCCAGATATTCGTTCAAAAACGTTGATTCATCGTGTAATGAAACAAGTGAAGTCTTTATGAGTACGTCATTGAATCAGTCATTCGAGAGACTCATTCAAAAACGTTGATTCATCGTGTAATGAAACAAGTGAAGTATCTATGAGGGAGCCATTGAATCAATCATTCGAGAGACTCGTTCAAAAACGTTGATTCATCGTGTAATGAAACAAATTAAGTATTTATGAGGAAGTCATTGAATCCTTCACTCAAGAAATTTGTTCAAAAAACATTGATTGATCATGTAATGTGACAAGTGCAATCTTTATGAGGGAGTCAGTGAATCATTCACTCGAGAAATTCGTTCAAAAATGTTGATTCATCGTGTAATGTGACAAGAGGCTTTATGCCGCGCGTCACGTGACCAAACCGGAAAACGGGTCTCATCGCATCCGCTTGTCAGAGAAAGTGTTAACGGCCGTAAGAACTGACTACGATATCTATGGATTTGTAAGGTAATCAGTTAACCTACCTAGTTCACTTTGTTATTGGCGTTTTATTCCATTTAAATATCTAAACGTTACTGTGAAGAATAAAAAATATAAAACGTTTAAATATCAATCTGCACATGTGAGGGACATTGGTTATGATAATCTTTGCTCGCTCCTTATAAGTTATCTTGAGTAAAACCGCAAAAAATTTCATGAAGCACATACAAAAGACCTGGGGCCTCATGTATAAAACTTTGCGTAGATTTCATCCTTAAAGTGTGCGTACGCACATAAGGCAGAATTTGCGTACGCACAAAAGTTTTCAGATTTATAATAAAACCGTTCGTACGCCAGAACCTGCACAAAATTCACTTTATAAATCCCAGTCAGCGGGAGATTGAGCGCACATGCGTCTCCACCCCGAAATAACCATATATGGAGATTACAACGCCTAGTTTTACTATGCATATCTTCAGCTGCATATCATTCGCATATCATTATAAATCCACGTGATACCAAGTTTAAAGTTACAAGACGTTAGATAGGAAAATATTAAATGCGGATGTACCGTCACATTATTACAAACATATTTTTTTAGTAGCCTATATCCTTGCCTTGATTTTGAATAAATAAATCAAATACTGTTAAATACATTTCAGAGAAAGTTTTTCTCAATCTTTACCACTGGCCAAATAGTATTTTTAATTGATTTATATTTTAATGGAAACAGATAGACATGGTAGTGCATTATTTGCACTAAACACTTTTCTCAGACAATCTGCTATTATCATGATTAGCAATTATCTCTAGTAAAAACATTAAACCACAGCATGCCAGAAGAAAAGTATTCCATCCATTGCATCCAATGATTTCATGTAGTTTAAGTGTTTAACTCCATTAATGAGAATGGCATATAGGCTAAATGTTTATATCAGAAGTAAAACATAGTTTAAATCATTTTTTTATTTATTTAAACTGTTATTTTGAACATGCACTGTATTTATGATTTGGACTCATAATGAAGATTTACGGTTTTACTCAATCTGCCGTTATATTATGGCTATGTGCGTCAGTTTCACTAAACGGCCCAATGCGTGTGCTGGCGCGGTCATTTGAGAAGGATGTTTGCTTCAAGTGATGATAGGTTTGTGAAATTATATTTGAATTATATTTCTGTAGATGTAAAATTTTCTTTAGATTCTCTGTCTATAGTGAGCAAAAATACATTTAACTCCAGTACACCATCGGTGTCGCTAAAACACAAACTCTTCTAAAAGAGTGCGTACGCACGGTCAAGAGCATCCTTACGGTGCGCACTTATTTAAGCCAAGTTTATTTTTTATAAATCCCGATATGTGCGAGGAAAAATGCGTACGCATATTTCTATGCCTATTGTGCGTACGCAACGTTTATACATCAGGCCCCTGGACCGGAAGCGATGCGACCTATTTTGCAGAGAATGCGGAAGTAAGTTGTGCATAAAGCCTAGTGCGACCTTTATGAGGGAAAGATCTTTTCATTCACTCAAGAATACTTTTTTTTTAAAATATTCATTCAAATCATTTAAACATATTGAAATAGACTGCAGCAATTAACATTTTGTGAGAACCTCTATTATTTTGTTCAGTCTTCTATTCAGAATATTGAGAAAATCTCAATTTAAAAAAAAAATAAAATAAAAAAATGTGATTCTCCATTTATCCAGAATTGTGCTTACAGTCATAATATATATATTTTAACATGTACCACATGTATCCAGTATCTTACCTCTTGAAAAAAACAAAACAACCTGTGATTAAATCATCTCTATAAAGCCCTTTAAAACAGACTATATTTAACTAGCAGTCAGGTTGGATATTCTCAAGCCACTCTCCAATTTGTAAGTGATTATACAGTGACCTAACACCCTCATGCGCTTCAAGTTCAGATAATTACACAGTCAAGAAACAGCTCACATTGAAAATTGAACTCCGGTCACTCTGAAACATAATTAACAGCTAAAAAAAAAACAAGCTAACTTGCCCAACGTGCAAACTTAACGACACCTGTGGATCTCGAAATATCCATACTAGACACTAAATGTAATATGCGTCTAATTTAGCATTTCATTTCACAGGTTTGACTGTGATCTTATGAATACAGACATTCTCCTCTATCTGCTCATCTCCCATGATAACCATGGTGACAGTGGTAAAGTGGCCCTACAGTACAGGAATGTACCTGATCGTAACCATGGCACCGCTACCGTTCCCTTCCCACCCGGTGCAGTGTTGCAAGAGAGCTTCTAGATTGTGCGCACCTTTGTGTGTGTGTGTTCCCCTGTTGCACAAGCCTGCCCAAGGGGACACGGAGCATAGTAATTCACCGTCAACATCTCCTCACAACGGCTGAGCGGACAGCTCCTGCCCGCTCGCATTTGTTTACGCGAGGGGAGCCGGATGCATCACAAACGTATAGGGCCTACACGTGAATTATTCATCTGAACAATCTCTAAATGTACAACAATCAATAACTTTCCCAAATATGTTTTTTTTCTGCCTTATTAAAGCCATCATTTTCCAGCTAAAGCGAGGCTGTTGAGAAATATGAAATAATCATTATCCAAAATGACTCGCTTCTGGTGGGAGAGTGAGTTCAAAAGGTAAAACGCCAGCAATCACGATGATATATTGATAAGAAATATGGGTTGCACTTTATTTTACAGTATTGCGTGTACTTACAAGAAATTACTGGGTAATATAAGATAACTTACTAGGTTAAGGTTAGGTTGAGGTTTAGTAGCCTACCTATCTAAGTGTTATAATCATTACGGTAATACTTAAAAATAAGGTTAATTAGTTAACTACCACATGAACAATACTTCAGCATTTATTAATCTTGGTTAATATTATTTTCAACATTTACGAACAAGTTATTCAAATCAAAGGTTGTTTTTGTTAACTTTAATAAATGCGCATAGTGAACCAACATGAACAAACAATGAACAGTTGTATTTCTATATTAACAAAGATTAATAAATACTGTAACAAAGGCTATTGCTCATTGTTAGTTGACTAATGTTAATTATGTTAACTAATTAACCTTAATGTAAAGTGTTACCGTAGCTAATTACTATAATACGTACATAGTTTGTACATGGAAGCAGGGCTGTAAGATAAAGTGCTACCAAAATATGAATCATAACAGTAATTCAAAAGAGGTCAAGTGTGTTTAGGATGAGGTAAAGAAGTGTTAGATATTTTAGTTTTCATGTAACATCTCATAAACTACTCTTGAACAACTTTAACATCGTCAAAGGAGACATGTTTGATATAAACGGGCGTATGGTTTTGCAGTCGTTTATGTTTGAAAGTAAGCAAGAAATCAAACGGCAGCCCATATTCGTAAAACAACAAGTGTGAGGGGGGTTACATTGTTGAGAGGATATTTAAACCTGAGTGAGGGTTTATTAAACATAATAAACCAAATTATGACTTAAGGTTTAATAAAACAAACATCAAAAGTGCAGTATAAAACAATGGAAGTCGGTTAGATAGTCATCGTCATGACCAAAACAAACGTGCGACTGTGTGTTTTCGGTTTACCGGACCCAAAATCAAATCATAATCATTACAAAGTCCACCTTTAATTCAATATCACTTCAAAACACCACATAGTTATACCAAAACAAAACTTATGTTAGGGGTTTGACAAACAGCTGGTGGGAGAAGCGGCGTGGATAGTGTTTGTTATGGTGCGAAAGAAAGTGACAGTCCGAAAAACTCCGAGAGTAAAAGTACAGTGGAAATACATTTCTTCTATGATATTCACATATCCTACACCACGTTTACACACTTACGCAAGACATTTTGGAGATAGACGAACTGGTTTTGTGCCAAAATGGCATGCGTAACTGTGTCGTCTCCAAATGTTTTATTGTTTTATATTAAAACATCAGGCGGATTGTCAATAAAAGGCAGTTGTGCGTAAAGGTGCGAGCTGTACGTAAACGTTCCTCACCTGCACGAGACCGTAATCTCAACTTTTGTGGCAGGAATAGTGGCGTTGAGAGGGTCAAAATCTCCAGTCGTCGCCATATTCAGGAAGCCGCAACTGCTCATACTGTTCATGCTGAGGATTCCTTTATTTAACCCCTTTAGACGGAAGAGTGGAGACTCACGCCTCTTTACGCGAGTGAATTCATGTGTTTTTTTTTAAAGAATGCGAAGAGGAAAGCAGAGCTTCCGTCAGTCCGTAACAGAGACGGCGTCCCTACTGCTCGCCATGAGAAAGAGCGCGCGAGAGAGAAAGAGCGAGAGAGAGAGAGAGAGTGTGTCAGAGAGAGTGTGTGCTGCTGCATGGGCGAAGGAATGGTGCCACACTTTGAGAATTCTTCGCTGTGTGTGAATTCATGTGCATGTGAGACTCAAAACAGATTTAACACTGACAATGCCGTGACAGAGACAACAACAGTTCCATTAATCCCATATTTGTTCTTATTCGTTTTATTATTACTACGTGTTATTATAATAATAATAATACTGTTATAGAACACAATCAAATACACAAATCACAAATATAGACATGATTAAATAATTAAATTGTTTGGTATAATTTCAGTATTATATCGGATGTGTACATTTATATATATATATATATATATATATATATATATATATATATATATATATATATATATATATATATATATATATATATATTAGCAATTATTACACATTTGTCTGCTTATGTTAATATTGATTATGTTATAATAATTCTAAATGCAGCATTTTATTGTGGACTGGGCAACAGAAATAACACAAGACATGTTGATGTGTATAGCAATGGCTGTTACCGTTCTAATTTCTAATGTATATGATTCAATTTTTTGAAAGAACTGATTTTTGATGGTTATGCTGTCTTTTTTGGGACTGGTGGAAAAACTCGCATTCAGGGATCAACAACAGTAATTATTGACTTTTGCCATCAGGATTAGCAGTATATTCATGCTAACTGGCAGTCAACTGGACATCAATGCAACGATTACTTTAGATGACTTAACGGATATCTAATGAATCCAAATGAAACTATAATTTTTTATCATAGTGAATGTTACTGTTGCTGAGTCTTTGAAAGGCAGAATTGAATGGATAACATAAGTAGCTCTTTTGTTGAAATACAAACAAGGCATTAAATATGCAAAATGGAACCACAGATGAAAGAAACATCTTTTGTACAAGGTCTCATACTGTAAAACTTGTTATGTGCCATGGTTAATTATAGAAGTGTGACTAATAGCAAACCTTAAGAAACCTATTAGGCACCATATGAGGAGACAATTTTACACTCATCTAAAGGATTATTAGGAACACCAGTTGAATTTCTCGTTAATGCTATTAATCTAATCAACCAATCACATGACAGTTGCTTCAATGCATTTAGGGGGTGTGGTCCTGGTCAAGACAATCTCCTGAACTCCAAACTGAATGTCAGAATGGGAAAGAAAGGTGATTCAAGCAATTTTGAGCGTGGCATGGTAGTGCCGGTCTGAGTATTTCACAGTCTGCTCAGTTACTGGGATTTTCACTCACAACCATTTCTAGGGTTTACAAAGAATGGTGTGAAAAGGGAAAAACATCTGGGCGAAAATGCCTTGTTGATGCTAGCGGTCAGAGGAGAATGGGCTGACCGATTCAAGCTGATAGAAGAGCAAGTTTGATTGAAATAACCACTCGTTACAACCGAGGTATGCAGCAAAGCATTTGAGAATCCACAACACACACAACCTTGAGGCGGATGGGCAACAACAGCAGAAGACCCCACTGGGTACCACTCATCTCTACTACAAATAGGAAAAAGAGGCTACAATTTGCAAGAGCTCACCGAAATTGGACAGTTGAAGACTGGAAAAATGTTGCCTGGTTTGATGAGTCTCGATTTCTGTTGAGACATTCAGATGGTAGAGTCAGAATTTGGCGTAAACAGAATGAGAACATGGATCCATCATGCCTTGTTACCACTGTGCAGGCTGGTAGTGGTGGTGTAATGGTGTGGGGGATGTTTTCTTGGCAAACATTAGACCCCTTAGTGCCAATTGGGCATCGTTTCAAATGCCACGGCCTACCTGACATTGTTTCATACCATGTCCATCCCTTTATGGCCACCATGTACACATCCTCTGATGGCTACTTCCAGCAGGATAATGCACCATGTCACAAAGCTTAAATCCTTTCAAATTGGTTTCTTGAACATGACAATGAGTTCACTGTACTAAAATGTCCCCCACAGTCACCAGATCTCAACCCAGAGATCTTTGGGATGAGGTGGAACGAGAGCCCTGGATGTGCATCCCACAAATCTTCATCAACTGCAAGATGCTATCCTATAAATATGGGTCAACATGTTTAAAGAATGTTTTCAGCACCTTGTTGAATCAAAGCCACGTAGAATTAAGGCAGTTCTGAAGGCGAAAGGGGGGTCAAACGCAGTAGCTAGTTACTAATAATCCTTTAGGTGAGTGTACATCATGTATTACAGTATTAAAACACAACTGTGGTTTATTGTGAGTACACATAACTAAAATGGCTAAAAACATACTAAACATATAAAAGGCAGGAAACGAAAAGTCGAAAAGTCTTTTTTTTCTTTATCTTAATGTCACTTGTTTACAAAAAAAAAAAAAAAACATGATAGATGATAACAAGATATTAGACCTCATCATCTCAGAGGGTCATTTTCATTATCTCTCCACATCGCTTCATCAGGAATAGCCTTTAAATCAATCAGCATTTCTCACCAGGAAGAACAAAGACCTTTGATTTATTAGACACTCTCTCATCAAGGTGTTTATTTCGAGACTGTATGTTTTTTGAGTTTTTATATTCGCACAGGTCTGCCTTGTTCAAACTGAATCCTGTATCCTTTCGTCATGTTTCCAGTAAGAGAGATGATGACGGACGGACATTACAGCAGAGTACGGTAGGATGACGTGATGGTGTGTGTGTGCTTGAGCTGAGAGATTCCTTACAGCTGAGTGAATTCCCTCTCTTATTCTAAATTTAGACGAGTGCCTTGCGAGATGGAGACAGCTGCTGTAAGAGAAGGACTTGCTCCATGTCCGTTCAACATGACGGTTACGGCATTATGGTAGTTCCCGTATTTCCAAAAACGCCTTTGCACCTCCGGTTCCATTGCTCCAATTTAGTCAATGGGCTTAAAGGAGAACTCCGGCGAACAATAAACCTTTGTTCTAATAAAACATCGGAACCTCGTCAATCGTTCCCTGAGGATTGTTTTCATGATAATCGAATGTAAAGAGTTTTATCTCTAAAAACTGTTTAGCGTATAATGCTAGTACTGGGGGCACTGACCAACTTAAACGAAATCGCTAGTTTATACCACTAACAAGGCTCAAAATAGCCCCGCATTAACGCAGTAACATAACAAGGCTCCATACATGCAAAACGAAGCATTGACAACTTTGTAAGTGTACAGACCGTTTAATAAGAACATAAGTTATGACCGTTTACTTCGTGTATACATTCAGAAGCCATCTTAGGAAATAGTCTCGATAAGTCGATCCCCGAACGTCGTGATGAGTGAGCTGAACTGTATAAAGTTCAACGAACTTCTGAACTGTATGAACGACGTTCGGGGATCGACTTATCGAGACTATTTCCTAAGATGGCTTCTGAATGTCTACACGAAGTAAACAGTCTTTATAACTTATGTTCTTAATAAACGGTCTGTACACTTACAAAGTTGTCAATGCTTCGTTTTGCATGTATGGAGCCTTGTTATGTTACTGCGTTAATGCGGGGCTATTTTGAGCCTTGTTAGTGGTATAAACTAGCGATTTCATTTTAGTTGGTCAATGCCCCCAGTACTAGCATTATACGCTAAACAGTTTTTAGAGATAAAACTCTTTACATTCGATTATCATGAAAACAATCCTCAGAGAACGATTAACGAGGTACCGATGATTTATTAGACCAAAGGTTCATTGTTCGCCGGAGTTCTCCTTTAATAGGCTACTCCTTAGATTTAAATTTGTTTTTGAGCAACAGGCCACAGGCGATGCAGAAGTGTTACTAGGACAAATAAAATATATACAAATAATATATAATACTGTGTGCCATTAGCATACAATATAACTCAATAGCTACTCACGAGTACTTCTTCATGTCAGGTTATTTCAAACTTCATAATGAAACTAATGAGAGCATATTTGTTGGGGTAATTATTTAAGAGTGATGGATCTGTGGTTTAGATGCTTGCATCTAATTTGTCAAAGCTTCTGTAGCTTCTTTTAATCACTTGATTTATCGCCCTTATATAATATAGATTTACATTAAACATGAATTGGTAATAACTATTAAAGATAAAATGTGCATGGGTGACCCCTCGGGGTTGTGGTCAAAGGTCATTTTAAAGGTACATTAGGGGGCCTGGCTGGCTCAAATGCATAATACACACATTTTTTTTAAATGTTGTTTTTGTTTAATAAGTGTACATTTATGTTGTGCATTGATCAATATTTTAAATGGTAGATTACATTGTCACCAAGGATGTTTTTAAAGCGGAAAAAAATGTTAAGTAATCATAGTTTTGAAGGGTAGATTATAATAAGTAATTAATTGTATCACTTTAATTACATTTTCCTCATTTTTACAAGTGTTGAAATGTTACATTTTGCCAGATTTTCAGTATTTTTAGGACTTTAGGACTTTCCTCCCTACAATAAATTCATGAAAGCTGTTATTGTACTTTGCACTTTTCTAAGAAGTAATATTATTAATAAAAATCGTTATAAGAATGTATGCTCTTGTTAAAACGGTGTCATGTTAAAACAGTTTGTTTTAACCGTTTGCATTTGTGCACAATTTTTGATTTTATTTTATATCAACTGCTGTTTCCAATATTGTGGTGATTACCATCACACCAAGCACATACATTATATATATATATATATATATATATATATATATATGAAGAGTTCAGATGCAAAAGCCTCTAAATGCCATTTGAAATTTTCTTCTAAAATGATCATTTTTATCAAACTTGTATATTCAAGTTCACTAATTTCACTTAAATGACAATTAATAGGTAATCTTCATTGCCATTTAGGTGAAATTACTGAACTTAAATATACAAGCTTGATAAAAATGATCTTTTTAGAAGAAAATTTCAAATGGCACTTAGAGGCTTTTGCATCTGAACTCTTCATATATATATATATATATATATATATATATATATATATATATATATATATATATAAATGAAAATTATTAAATATAACTGAAACATTTATATATATATATAAATGTTTCAGTTATATTTAATAATTTATATATATATATATATATATATATATATATATACTGCATGTATATATATACTGTATGTATATATATATATATATATATATATATATACTGTATATATATATATATATATATATAATGTATGTGCTTAGTGTGATGGCAATCACCGCAATATTGGATATATATATATATATATATATATATATATATATATACACATACATACATACATATATATAAATTAAGCATTATTTCTATTACAATTTAATCAAAAGTCTCCTGTGAGGACCATATATGTAAGGACCATCCATATGCATACACTTTACAGTTCAGTCCATTATGTGTGCACTGCCCCCTAGTGATAGTACTATGAAAACTATAGACCTTATTCACAGCAGCGCCATTGACTGTTCTGCTAAAATATTTCCAATACATTTCATTAGACAAAAAACTCCAGAAAACATGAGCTGTGGACAATTCTAAGTGATCTAGGAGCTTTATACAGTGGATGCCATTGAAAACACGGTAAGTCTATGATATCCTCACAGCCAGTCATGTCGCTGGACTGCATAAGGTCTGATCATAGTCTTTGGTCTGGCTGAAAAATATGAGACACCTGTGGGATTTTGACAGATGTAGTTTATTTTCACTTGCCATCTGACATTGATAATAACTACAGTACATCAGAGGAAACAGTTTTGTACAGCGTACTAAAAGGTTTCAACCAGAAAATCGAAAAAAGAAACAGTCCAGGCTTTATAAAAAGGATAAAACACAAAGTAGACAAGAGACAGCGGTGCAAATATCATCGCACCATTCCAGTGCAGTTAAGACTACCGTATGGCTGCACTGAGACGGGTGACGAGTTGAAGTTACATGGAAAGATTCGCACAAAAGAGTCTAACTTTGGTCAACAAACATTGGAAAGAGCTGACATCAATATTAATGAATAATTTAGTTAAGTCCAGAACGCACCGCTCGTTTGATGCCCAAAGCCCAGCTTTAGGAATGTGCCACATGAACAAACACTTATTGACCTACATGATCCCCCATTATGGTCCGCAACTGCTAAACAGGGCACTTCAACACTGTAGATGAGGAAATATACAGCAGTCACAACAGGAAGCTCTCCACAGAGTCACTGCCAAATGGGAATGGAAGCCGAGTTTCAGGAAAGAAGTGTCACGTTGGTAAAGGAAATTCTTGCAGGAAAGCCAAAACTTTCACAGTAACCTTGTGTTCTCATCAGAGGTGCTTTTGCTGAGTCAGTAAAGGCCATCCTCTAAAGATCCTTTCACTTGCCAGATCTTCACTGTCCGGTCACTGTAAGAAACAAACAAATGCCAGGATTAACATTAACAATAATGCAGTTTAGCAACTATTTTTCGTGGAAAAAATGTGTGTGCTAACTATCCAAAAGCTACCACAATGCTAGATTGTTGTGAATGGTTGCTGGGGTGTTGCTAAATGCTTTGCCAAGGTTTTGCTATGCATTTGCATGGTGGTTCTGGTGGTTTTTAGCACATTGTTATGTATTTATCTTGGTGGTTACCAAGGTGATGCTATGCGGATGCAAAATAGATCAGAAGTGGTTGCTAAGGTGTTGCTATGCAGTTGCTAGGGTGATCTAGTGTTTTTTTAAAATCACAATGTTATATATTTTGCTAGGGCAGTTACCAAAGTGTTGCTAAGGGGCTGAAAAAAAGAGTTCAGAGTGGTTGCCAAGGTGGTGCTATACAGTTGCTAGGGTGATGAGGTGTTTTTATTAAGCACAATGTTATGTATTTATTTGCCAGGTCGGTAACTACGGTGTTGCTAAGAGGCTGCAACATAGTTCAGAGTGGTTGCCAAGGTGCTGTTATGCATTTGCTAGGGTGTTCTTGTAGTTGTTAGTACATTATGTATTTGCATGGGTGGTTACCAAAGTGTTATGCGGTTGCAAAAGATATCAGAGGGTTGCCAAGTTGTTGTTGCTATGCTTTTTCCTGTGAGTTCTGGTGGTTTTTAGCAAATTGTGTTTTTAACTGAGCATTTACTAAGGTGTTGCTTAGCAGATACAAAATAGTTCGAAGTGGTTGCCAAGGTGTTGCTATGCAGTTGCTAGGGTGATCTGGTGTTTTTTATTATCACACTATTATATTTTGCCAGGGCAGTTACCAAGGTGTTGCTAAGAGGCTGAAAAAGAGTTCAGAGTGGTTGCCAAGGTGTTGCTATACAGTTGCTAAGGTGATGAGGTGGTTTTTTAAGCACACTGTTATGTATGTATTTACCAGCTCAGTAACTACGGTGTTGCTAAGAGGCTGCAACATAGTTCAGAGTGGTTGCCAAGGTGTTGTTCTGCATTTTCTAGGGTGTTCTTGTAGTTGTTAGCACATTACGTATTTGCCTGGGTGGTTACCAAAGTGTTATGCGGTTGCAAAAGAGTTCAGAGGGTTGCCAAGTTGTTGCTATGTGAGTTCTGGTGGTTTTTAGGACATGGTGTATTTACCTGGGCATTCACTGAGGTGTTGCTAAACAGATATAAAATAGTTCGGAGTGGTTGCCAAGGTGTTGCTATGCAGTTGCTAGGGTGTTCTTGTAGTTGTTAGCACATCACGTATTTGCCTGGGTGGTTACCAAAGTGTTATGCGGTTGCAAAAGAGTTCAGAGGGTTGCCAAGTTGTTGCTATGTGAGTTCTGGTGGTTTTTAGGACATGGTGTATTTACCTGGGCATTCACTGAGGTGTTGCTAAACAGATACAAAATAGTTCGGAGTGGTTGCCAAGGTGTTGCTATGCAGTTGCTAGGGTGTTCTTGTAGTTGTTAGCACATCACGTATTTGCCTGGGTGGTTACCAAAGTGTTATGCGGTTGCAAAAGAGTTCAGAGGGTTGCCAAGTTGTTGCTATGTGAGTTCTGGTGGTTTTTAGCACATTGTGTATTTACCTGGACAACCAGGTGTTGCTAAACAGATGCAAAATAGTTTAGAGTAGTTGCCAAGGTGTTGCTATGCAGTTGCTAGGGTGTTCTTGTAGTTGTTAGCAGATTATGTTTTTGCCTGGGTGATTACCGAAGTGTTATGCGGTTGCAAAAGAGTTCAGAGGGTTGCCAAGTTGTTGCTATGCTTTTTCCTGTGAGTTCTGGCGGTTTTTAGCACATTGTGTATTTACCTGGGCATTTACTAAGGTGTCGCTAAGCAGATACAAAATAGTTCAGAGTGGTTGCCAAGGTGTTGCTATGCAGTTGCTAGGGTGTTCTGGTAGTTGTTAGCACATCATGTGGTTGCCTGGGTGGTTACCAAAGTGTTATGCGGTTGCAAAAGAGTTCAGAGGGTTGCCAAGTTGTTGCTATGCTTTTTACTGTGAGTTCTGGTGTTTTTTAGCACATTGTGTATTTTACCTGGGCATTTACTAAGGTGTTGCTAAGCAGATACAAAATAGTTTTGAGTGCTTGCCAAGGTGTTGCTATGCAGTTGCTAGGGTGATGAGGTGTTTTTTAAGCACGCTGTTATGTATTTATTTACCAGGTCAGTAACTACGGTGTTGCTAAGAGGCTGCAACATAGTTCGGAGTGGTTGCCAAGGTGTTACTATGCAGTTGCTAGGGTGTTCTTGTAGTTGTTAGCACATTATGTGTCTGCCTGGGTGGTTACCAAAGTGTTATGCGGTTGCAAAAGAGTTCAGAGGGTTGCCAAGTTGTTGCTATGCTTTTTTTCCTGTGAGTTCTGGTGGTTTTTAGCACATTGTGTATTTAACTGGGCATTTACTAAGGTGTTGCTTAGCAGATACACAATAGTTCGGAGCGGTTGCCAAGGTGTTGCTATGCAGTTGCTAGGGTGTTCTGGTATTTTTTTAGCACATTATTATGTATTTGCTTGGGTGGTTACTAAAGTGTTGCTATGCAGTTGCAAAGGGGTTGCTATGCAGTTGCTAAGGTGTTTTAGTAATTTTTAGCACATTACTCAGCTAACACAATGGTACACAATGTACCAGTTACGTAATTAATTGGTAATTTTTAGTAATTTCATGAGTTCCTAGTTGATAATATAACGACAACACTGCAAGCATTAAATTACCACCTCGTCATCAGTAAGGTTATACGATTGTTCTGATTATGTAAAATAATTTTAACACTTTGGAAATTTTATGTTAACTATTTCATGTCCGGGCATAGAATGAAAAAATAGCTACTGATTACCTGCGTTAACATAACAAGTCACGTATTCTGATTAACCAAGGTTGTTATGTGGCTTCCAGTGTATTATAGGTATTCTATGTGTGTGTCGGTGTTTAAACGCCTGTCACTCACTCTGAGGCGGTAAAGAGCTGATTGCTGTTTGTGCAGATGTCATTGACAGAGCTGTCATGACCCCTTATTTCTCCCAGAGCTCTGAGCGTGTCAGTGTGCCAGAATTTGAGCAGTCCGCCCTTGCAGCCGCTCACAACAGCACTGGAGCCAGGAACCACCGCCAGAGAGCTCAGCAGATCCGAATGAGCCCGTTCTACCTGCTACAAGAACACATCCAGACAAATGAATTATATCAGGATGACTGAAAGTTGGTTGTGAGGGGTTCACTTCAGTCAGTGTCTTTATGATAGTTAAAGGGATACTCCACTTTTTTTAGAAATAGGCTCATTTTACAACTCCCTCAGGGTTAAACATTTGGGTTTTACCGTTTTCGAATCCATTCAGCCGATTTTCTGATATTTAGAAGAATATCAGTAACCCGAGAGTTTCTGGTCTCATTGACTTCCATAGTAGGAAAAAATATATACTATGGAAGTCAATGAGACCAGAAACTGTCTGGTTATTGATATTCTTCTAAATATCAGAAAATTGGCTGAATCGATTCGAAAATGGTAAAACCCAAATGTTTAACCCTGAGGGAGTTGTAAAATGAGCCTATTTCCAAAAAAAAGTGGACTATCCCTTTAAGAACCATATATATTATATTTAGGTATTAACAAAAGTCAACTCCGCCAATTTTGTTGTACCTCGGATTATCATATTGCGTATCTACCGACTTTTTATACATTTGCAATACATTCTAGATTCCATCATCTTGAATGACATTTTTCACTTGACTTATACACACAATGCTGCCAGAACAAGATCTTTTTAGAAGGCACCGCAATTTTGCTGCATTACAGATGGAAGCGCTTTAGCTTTGGGAATGATGCCTAAAAATGCTGCTTAGATAGGCAGCAACAAAGGATTCTGGAACACATCCAGAGCGTTTACCGCCACTCAGCAAATCTGCCCTTTCTTGCATCAGGTACTTACCCCTTGTATGTGTTTGCTGGCTAGGTCCCATTTTTTAATGCAGGAGTCTCTGGCAGCAGTAAAGAGTGAATCCCCGTGCATGGCCAAAGCCTCCAGCCCATCCTTATGGGCTGGGTCGAAATGATGTGCGGCGCTGATACTGCCCTGAGTGCCTTCCACCACTTCAAACATCTGCAACACAAGAAAATGAGAGCGTTAGGGATACAGAACAAGTCCACAAAGCAAATATATCTTGATTTTGTTTCTGGCTCCAGTTTATTAATGCTTTGTCCAAGCAACCATAAATTAGCTGCAACAGCTTGTGTAATTGTGCATGAGCTGTGAGCAAAAGGTGAAAATTATCATATGGACCCATAGGGGCTCTTATGTTAGTTCACGGAGAGAATGTTAGATGTACCTTAACGGTGTGATCTTTTGAGCCTGTTATGACCACATCTTGACCCTTCCCCATCTGGTCTACCGCAAGACAAATTACCGGCCCCAGATGTCCCGTCAGTTTCCCAGTAGATACAAACCTGTAGAAGACAACACAATAATGTGTAAATTGAGACTTTGGAATACAATATACGATCTTTAAAATCTGAACACTTTTTGTAAATGTTACAGAGGAAAAACTGGGTATTGGACCCATTGGAAAAACTGGTATCAGACCAAGCGTGCCACACCAGCCCTCAAAAGTGAAGCCAAAACGTCTTGATCGCCCCCCTGTGACCGGTACTAGTATAGGTCAGAAACCCCGTCTCCCCATGTTATTTAACGGCATGTGCAACCAACTAAAAAATTAACCCTCAGGTGCTCTTCGGTCATTTCTGACCGAAAAATTTTCTGTTTTGAAATTTTAAAAATCACAGCTTCATTGGAATGTTACAAAACTTGGTGACTTTTATTGCATTGGGTATGTGAACACACAAAAAAAATTGAGGTCATGATCTGAGCAGGCTAAGTGGTCTTAAAAAAATAGTCACGCTTGTGGTCTTTGGTCAAAAATGACCCCCATAGGAAATGAATGGGAAATTGTAAAAAAAAATGAAAGAAAAAAAATTGTGAATTTTTGATTTTTGTCAAATTTTTTTTAATAAGAAATAGTTTTTGAGATTGTTTCAACTATATGTTCATACCCACCAACAACAACAAATAAAAAAGGGTTCATAAATAGCTGGGGAATTCACATGCCTCTTCATAGAGAGCTGTACATGCCATCTAGTTGTTACACCATGATTCTACGCTTTTTCACTATACTGTAACCAGATGGTGCTAATTTTCTTCAAAAAATATTTTTTTTCTGAAGGCCTAGACTCTATATTTAACTAAAATACTAAGTTAATATTATTTTGAAAAAATAATATATATAGAAAAATATATACATATTTCCATGGCAAAAACAAACCATAAATATTGCATAAATATTAATAAATTCAATTAAATTGTCTCAAAATACGAAATTAAAAAGAATAAATATTATAGAACAAAAATAAATTGCATTGGTTTTTACTGGGATGGAGAAAGTTTCATTTTTAGGAGTCCGGTCACTTTTGACCGGGAAGATTACAAGTGTGACTCCGAAACGAAGAGCACCTGAGGGTTAAATTACACTTCACATATCCTTTATCCAAAGATAGTTTCTGTCATTTATTGTAGTTTCTATCACGTTGATGTAATTTTTTTTTAATTTTTTTTTAATTTTTTAAAGTAAAGTTTTTTGTAACTTTACTTCCTGCTCACGACTGCGCGTGTCTGGTCTCGAAAACGCAAGTGGAAGTTGTCAGCACCATATTGGGACATTGGCGGCTTCAGTTTTCTTTGATGAAAAAGAGCGAAGGGGTGTCGTCCATCTTTTTTTTTACATTCTACGTATCGGACACACTACAAAACTTTCAAATATTTCAAACACAACAAACTCATGCAGAAACATGTGCCTTGTTACTATGAGACGCTTGACAAATGAAAACAATCTGCTCAATATATACAGTATATATATAAATTGGGGGACTTTGGGGGTTCTCTGCCGCCACAGGATTGTGCTGACACTGTTTTTATGACTCCAAACCATAGTACATTTGCAACATGAAAACATCCGCTGTTTCTCCCTGGTTGCTAGGTAATGCTTTTGTTTTGTTAACCTTTAGTATTGTTTCATATAATGGCCTGTGTGTCTATCTGACCTAAATACACTGCAAATGTTCTAAAGAACATCCATTTCTGCTGAAGGCAAGCTAAAAATTAGATATCAGCTTGCATTGCATCAGTCCCGTTTGTCAGTGAGCGAGAACACAAACAAATACATAATTTTACAGCATCATACTTCATCATCAGTGGTTCACTTTTTGAGGGTGCACACGAAAGTTTGGAAAACAGTGCTCAAATCATCCAAACAAACAAAACGAACCAAGGTGTGAACCAAAAGTGCTAGTATGAAAGCACCTTAAAGCAGCACTATGTAGTTTTTCAACCTTTAGAATATTTTTACTAACCCTCGAGATGGTACATTGACTTACAATAGGTTGAATGACAGGTCTACCATAGCCTGACGATGTCTGTATCGCTTTTACTGGCACTCTGTAACTTTGGGTCGCGGGTAAGAACCCAAACACAAAATGATTGCTTTACGGCATACGTCACTTCCCCCACTTCCTCAAATTCTGATGCGAGAGCCCAACGAGTGTGATGTGAAGTGTGAAGTGTGAAGTGCATCAGAAACAGAGCTTGCGGGCGATCAGTTTACTGTTGGTAATGTGTTGGGTAGCTTCGTCCTTCGCCACATCCAGTGTAGACTGCATTGCTATCTTTTAAAGGGATACTCCACTTTTTTTTGGAAAAAGGCTCATTTTACCACTCCCCCAAAGTTAAACAGTTGGGTTTTACTGTTTTCGAATGTATTCAACTGATTTTCTGTCAGTAACCAGTAGGGTTGGGTATCGAGAATCGAGTATCGATTGGAACCGGGATCAACTTTTCGTTTTTCCCGGAATCGTTCAAAAGTTAAAATTTCGATTCCTAGTTTCGATATTCACAGTCCACCGACCAGAAGAAGAAACCGCTGAACAGCACCAGAAGCGTCTACCGGAAGTGTTGGCATAACCGCGCGAGTCGAACATAAGTAGCTTACGTCGGCGGTTCAAAGTGTGGCTTCACTTTTCTAAAAATAACAAAATCTAAAAAGGAGTATTTCCCTTTAGAAAGAAGTATTTCCTTCAGAAAGACCGTTGGTTAGCAAGGTTAGCTAAACTTTTTTGACCCTGCCTCTTAAAAGAATCGGAATCGAGAATCGTTAGGAACCGGAATCGAAACAAGGAATCGGAATCAGAATCGTTCAAATTTAGGATAACTATCCTATGTCGGCAGGCTGATAGTCATGTTTGTTACTTATTTTTCTGGCGAAAGTGTCTTGCCTCAAGCTATAATGCAAAACGATTTTTCAAATTTGCAGATTCATCTATGGTAGCTTGATAGTATAATATTGACGACATGGTTATTACCTAACAACAAACACTGAATTGAATTAGCATATCCATTATGGAAAACCCTAGCCAATAGGCTAACACTACTATAAAGACGCTGGCTTGTACACGTGAGCTACGCCATCTTTTTTAAGCCCATGACACTATATTCATATGACATGCTGAAATATATGCCAATGTACAGATTTTATGACAGTAGTAGAAGACAATAATGTTTCCCAACTGTAGGGGGACCCCGAGAGCAAAATCTCAAAACTCCAATCAAAACACACTGTGGGTGAAAGTTCACTTGAACAATGATTTCTAGAAACACGGAATCAAATGTTGGTAACGGAAGTCCATGGTTGACTAACAATGCTTTTGGTTTTGGGAAACACACTCCAGGTTACCGATCTTCTACGATCCATTTTCTCTTTAAGGTCAGTTGGTGGGAGATTGAAGAGAATCTAGTTAGTTGAAGCTTATACTACCTGAGTACAATCAAATACAGTTAAATTTGTATATTTGAAGATGACTCTACCCATGTGCATTTCTTATTAGTTATAGTCCCTATTTAGTAGTGAGAAGAACTTCTAGACACTTGTGGTAAAATCGGTCATACCTTCTCAAGTCCCACATCCTGACCGTGTTGCCTGAAGCAGCATAAAGGAATGTGCCGGAAGGATTGAGGGCGATCTGATTGATCTGATTTTCTCCTGGTGGAATGGCAACAGAACTACTCCCACACGTGTCACCTTGGGACACTTGTCCAGAAGAACTAAAGGAGACAGAGGGCTAAAAATGAGCAACCATAGGTCAAATATGTAGAAGCTTTACAGAAATAGTACCATCAATGACTCACGTGAGGGTGCGAATGCATTTGGCAGAGTCACGGATGTCCCATACTTTGACATAAGCAGTGGAGACGGTGAAGACCAGGCTGGAACAGTATCGGACCGACACTACACTGCTGGGATGATCTCCAAGAGACATGATTTCCTGACCCGTTACCAGGTTCCACACCTTACATGTGCGATCTGAGATGGAAAAATTATGTTTATTTGTAATTCTTGTAGGGGGTGGTTTGAAAAAAAAAAATAGAGATCAGCGTCTGACCCTTTGAGCCGGTGAAGAGCAGATCATCAGTTGAGTCCACACACAGCAAGGGTTTGGTATGACCCTCGGCCACGTGCACACACTCCAGTCTGGATGCTCGGGTGGAGCGGGGCGCTTGAACTGGGCTTACCGCACTTCTGGACCAAAAAACACACAGTAATAACGCATGAAACGCTCAATCAAACCAAAGAAAGTAAAATACACTGGCTCTGTTCCAAACTGTAGTGAGCAGCCTAGCTAAACTGCACTTTTAGGAATCATAAGTTGTTCTAGAGGTGTGGCCACAATTACCATTGTTTTTTTTTGGTTTTTTTTTCACGGCAAAATCCATTCATTTCAATTGGAAATTTTGTGTGAGGGCGAAAGATGTTCAACTGTAGAGGCTACTATCAAAGCAAACAGCTTTCTGTTGGTCAACGCAGAGAATTCACAATGCCCAACTTTCTTAAAATCTTTGTAGGTGAAATCTTTCATCCTTGCGCAAATTGTTTGGATTTCTATTGAAATAACTGGATTTCGCCAACAAAAATCCAACTTTTCATAGGCGAAATCCAGTCTTCTTAATAGCAATCCACATAATCGTACAATACTGACAATGGACAATGGACAATTTTTGACCCAAACAATTTTGCTAAAGTTAACGCACCTTAAATTTTGGTTGCAAAATTACACTGCACTTTAAGATACCTACTTATTGACCAAATTCTATGGCAATAGAATTAATGTTGTAGTATTTGTGACATGTATAAAACATGTTTTGAAATGGAGTGATAGACGGTATTAAAAAAAAACAAAAACAGCTCCCAGAACTGATTTTTTTTTTGTCAAAACTGGCTAAAGTGGTTTTGTAATGCTAAGTGCCTTATAAAGTTGCTATTTCGTTATTCTAGGTGGTTGCTGAAGTGGTTTTGTAATGCTAAGTGTCTTATAAAGTTGCTATGTCGTTGTTCTAGGTGGTTACTAAAGTGGTTTTGTAATGCTAAGTGCCTTATAAAGTTGCTATGTCGTTGTTCTAGGTGGTTGCTAAAGTGGTTTTGTAATGCTAAGTGTATTATAAAGTTGCTATGTCGTTGTTCTAGGTGGTTGCTGAAGTGGTTTTGTAATGCTAAGTGCCTTGTAAAGTTGCTATGTCGTTGTTCTAGCTGGTTGCTAAAGTGTAATGCTAAGTGTATTATAAAGTTGCTATGTCGTTGTTCTAGGTGGTTGCTGAAGTGGTTTTGTAATGCTAAGTGCCTTATAAAGTTGCTATGTCGTTGTTCTAGGTGGTTGCTAAAGTGGTTTTGTAATGCTAAGTGCCTTATAAAGTTGCTATGTCGTTGTTCTAGGTGGTTGCTGAAGTGATTTTGTAATGCTAAGCGCCTTATAAAGTTGCTATGTCGTTGTTCTAGGTGGTTGCTAAAGTGGTTTTGTAATGCTAAGTGACTTATAAAGTTGCTATGTCGTTGTTCTAGGTGGTTGCTAAAGTGGTTTTGTAATGCTGAGTGACTTATAAAGTTGCTATGTCGTTCTAGGTGGTTGCTAAAGTGGTTTTGTAATGCTAAGTGACTTATAAAGTTGCTATGTCGTTGTTCTAGGTGGTTGGTAAAGTAGTTTTGTAATGCTAAGTGACTTATAAAGTTGCTATGTCGTTGTTCTAGGTGGTTGGTAAAGTAGTTTTGTAATGCTAAGTGACTTATAAAGTTGCTATGTCGTCGTTCTAGATGGTTGCTAAAGTGGTTTTGTAATGCTAAGCGCCTTATAAAGTTGCTATGTCGTTGTTCTAGGTGGTTGCTGAAGTGATTTTGTAATGCTAAGCGCCTTATAAAGTTGCTATGTCGTTGTTCTAGGTGGTTGCTAAAGTGGTTTTGTAATGCTAAGTGACTTATAAAGTTGCTATGTCGTTGTTCTAGGTGGTTGCTAAAGTGGTTTTGTAATGCTGAGTGACTTATAAAGTTGCTATGTCGTTCTAGGTGGTTGCTAAAGTGGTTTTGTAATGCTAAGTGACTTATAAAGTTGCTATGTCGTTGTTCTAGGTGGTTGGTAAAGTAGTTTTGTAATGCTAAGTGACTTATAAAGTTGCTATGTCGTTGTTCTAGGTGGTTGGTAAAGTAGTTTTGTAATGCTAAGTGACTTATAAAGTTGCTATGTCGTCGTTCTAGATGGTTGCTAAAGTAGTTTTGTAATGCTAAGTGCCTTATAAAGTTGCTATGTTGTTGTTCTAGGTGGTTGCTAAAGTGGTTTTAGCATTTTGCTATGTGGTTTTTCGGTTGTTTGGACGGTTGCCAGAGTCCTGCTATGTGAGACAGCTAATGCTAATTATTAGCATTAGTATTCTATTGATGCTCGCCTTCGTAAACTTTGTTCTTGTTCACTGAACGAAAGTATGGCCGTTCACTTTAGCAATGCAAGAGATTTAGAACATCTGTAAACAAATTTACCAAGATGTTTGGAAGGAGGAATTTATGTAAAGCTAGTTTCTTACGGTTTGTCCAGGGTTCTGGTTTTGTCTGCAGGGTTCTGGCTCCTGTCCTGAGCTCTTCTGCGGGTGAGAGGCGAGCGGTCCACAAGCTTCTTTTCTGTAGCCGTGGGAGATCTGGCACTGGAGCTATACAGTAGACAAAAGCCAGCGCGACTTAAAAACTTCACATCAGACGTGACTGTAATGCTAATGGAGATGTTCTGAAGGCATTTGCCATGCTTTATTTAGCTGTAGTGATCATATGTAAATGTTTTTAATAACGAATTTGATTAGCCATGTTCATAGGCATTGTGAAATACACTTTATGTCCTTAATCCCTTACACTATAAGTATCGATAATAATAGTAAGAAACAATTATTTCTTTCTTTGAACCAAAACATATATCTTTTCACCAATCACTTACACAGCATTTGTCTTGGATGCTAAGCTAGAGGATAAGGCCATTGAGTCCCTGTCCCCTAAGTGAAGAACAGGGACCGGTTCTTTATTTCCCTCAGGATTCTCCACTACAGGAAGTAGAGCGGCAGAGAAATCCTCTGGAGGGGCATCAGGGTCACCAGTGTTGGCGTACAACAGCTCCATTTGGGTGGTAGTTCTTCTGCGAGCCTAAATTCATCGCATATGAAAACAAAGAGTACAAAATAGAAGTGAGGAAAATGTCTCATGACTTCAATTTATGTCCACAACATAACTTTTTCATCAATGAATACAACGAGGGCTGCTGTAATTATTATTTTTTTAGGATTTATATATATATATATATATATATATATATATATATATATATATATATATATATATTTGGGCTGTCAAGTGATTAATTGCGATTAATCGCATCCAAAATAATAAAAGTTTGTGTTTACATAATATATGTGGGTGCACTGTGTATAATTATTTGATATATATATATATATATATATATATATATATATATATAAATACACACACATACTTGTATATATTTAAGAAATATTTTCATATATGCTGCATATATATAATTTATATTATATATAAATATAAATATTTTATATATAAATATTTTTTTCTTAAATATACATGAATTTGTGTGTGTGTATATATATATATATATACAAAATAATTACACACAGTGCACCCATATATATTATGATATATTATGTAAACACAAACTTTTATTTGGGATGCGATTAATCGCGATTAATCGTTTGACAACCCTAATATATATATATATATATATATATATATATAAACACAAATACACACTGGAGCAATTTCAGCTTTGCATTATAGATATATATTACATTTTAATATAAAACATATCAAAATAGATAACTTATTTTGAATAATAATATTTCAAAATATCACTGTTCTTTTTCTTTCAGTATTTTTGCTCAATTAAATACAGCCATGTTGAGCATTACAGATTTCTTTCAAAACCATTAATTCCTTATTGACCCCAATGTTTTAATGGCATAACATCTTTTTTATATATGTGTGTATGTATATATGTGTGATTGTATTATTTATTTACTATGTTCTACCTTATTTCTGACTTTAGTGTCTCCGCAAAGTTTCATGAGATCTGAAGCCAAACAACTGCAAGAGACAAATATTACCATGTCAGACAAAAATGTTAAAGTTGAAAATGAAATGACAAATTTCTGAAAGACACTTACAAATGATTGAAATGGGGCCAAATAAAATTGCTGATTAAAAAAAAGCACACAACAAGCAATTTTTTTTAAGGGAGCTTAAAGTATTATTCAGCAAAAGACTCAGAATCAGTTGACCGTGTTTTATAGATGAAAGCACACCAAGACAGATTTACAATTCAGTTTATAGAGCTTTATTGGCCTGATTGTAGTGCCTTACCTTTTCTCTGTGGCTGGACTCTGTGCTGATTCATCACTGCTGCTTTCATCACCATTTTCTAAGCAAACACACACACGCGCACACACACTTCAACATCAGAAACACCAGTGCTCTCTCATTTTAGCTTGTCAGTGTATGTCAGTAAATATAATTATTCAAGCGACATGCATCATAGTGTTGTTATCACAACCCTGAATTCAACAGAACTAGAAAAGAGGAGGCGTGTAGAGTCTACAGCCAGGACACCAGCATTAGTGATGCAAACACATTTCTGAAGGACGTATGGTCACTATGGCAGACGTAGAAAAAGGAAACTAGTAAGTGAATATGTAGTTCGGCTGCATTTGTACCATGTTCATCATATAAAGCCAACATCCATTTTTTACTAAGTAGATTTAAAATGTGACATAATAAGTAATGATGATAATAATAAAACAATTGCGGCATGTTTTACATCTGTCTTTTTTTTCTAAATAAACACAGAAGAATGACGGTATTTAACTTTTCATTAATATGCACCAGTAAACATAATACGCACCGTTTAAACATTATTAAACATGTGTTTACATCGATAAAATATATACATTTTACACAAATTAATCACTGGCTGATGTTTAAATATTTGAAATGATAACCATTCTTAATAATGTGCTGTTAAAATATCATTACATAAGGAGTGGCAGTGAAACTAACCTTAAAATTGTGTTAAAGTCCTTGCAGTATTAATACATTTTTATATTATTTAAATTGTATTAAATATATTATAAAATGTATAAAATATAAAATTATAAAATATAATAATTAATTGCTAATAATTATACCAAACCCTATTAATTATAAAATATATATAATTTTACATTATAATTTTTCTAATATATTTGTAATATTATTAGTGCTGGGCAACGATTAATCGCAGTGTTTACATAATATATGTTTGTGTGTCACTGTATAATTATTTAGTGTATATGTTTAAGAATTTTTATTTATTTATACAGTATTATATACATAAATATTTCTTAAATATATACATGCATATGTGAGCATTTATATGCAAAATAATCATACACAGTGACAGTACACATTTATATGTACATGTATATGTATATTATGTAAACTCAAACTTTTATTTTGGATGCGATTAATCGCGATTAGTTTGCCCAGCACTAAATATAGTGTTCTTGTAAATTAAAATGTTAATTATT
Source organism: Cyprinella venusta (assembly GCA_038021265.1). Classification (NCBI taxonomy): domain Eukaryota; kingdom Metazoa; phylum Chordata; class Actinopteri; order Cypriniformes; family Leuciscidae; genus Cyprinella; species Cyprinella venusta. The sequence goes on from CM075885.1 coordinate 14,644,733, forward strand.
GATATAATATGAATTATTATTATTATTATTATACAGTATAATACTGGATTTAGTGCTGAATTTAACACTATTACAAACTAATAACAGCTGAAAGAGTCTACGTCCTCCATGGGTCTTTATTAGAAGCTCTTTTAAGAGTTGAAAGGCATGTTCTTCACAGAGTAAAGTCCACAGGGGGTTTAGGCAAGACCCATGCAGCTCTACTGTTACTGTCTGTTAGTCTGAGGGAGACACATGCACCGTCGGGACAGCTCTAGTTGCCTCTACTTACCCGATGGCACGTTACCTAGTTCTGTTTGAATTCAGGCAACAAAAAGACAAAAGCAAATCAAAATCAAACTTAAAAGGAACAAGTCTAGAGAAGAAAACACCAGGCAGCTGTACGTGAGAGTGTGTTTGCACATGTCAGACCTTGAAGAGCGTTCCCGAGCAGGGCGTCCAGCTCAGGGTTGAGCTCGGCTTTCTCCTTGAGCATGTGGAAGAGCAGCTGGTTCTGTGTGGCGCTGTTTATCTCTGTCTGTTTCAAACGGCCCTCCATCACTTTGATATGAGACTCCTTCTGTGCAGCTTGAAAGCCCTGAGAACAACGATATATAACATAATGTTTCTGGGTGGGACAATAAATAAGAATTATTTGAAAATATTTTTTTACTTGAAACCAAATGACGATCATTTATTCAAATTATGTTAAAGTACTAATACTGACCAGTGATTATTAATATATTGTGCATCTCTAATATCAAAATGAAAACCTATTGAGCTCCCATACCTTATTGATGGCCATTGACAGGAAGTGGTCGAGCAGGACACGGGCCTCTGATAGCGTGCACGAGCTGATCACAGCAGAGACGTCCACTGTATCTCCCTCCTCCTAAAGAAAATGGATTTTGAGCCAATGAATCAAACATTTCTGACCTGCAATACATTTTTTCTTATCATAAACAGGGTCTGCTGCTAGATTATTATCATTTTACTGTATATACTCCCAGGGTATGCTACTGTGTGTCATCAATAGGCTGCAAAAATTAGGTTAGTCTTTCTGCTTATTCCAAGGTTTACTGTAATCAGCCGGATCCAGGCCGGATCCAGATCAGATGGTGGACATTAGCATAGACCCGACCACAGCGCATGATGTAGTCAGCCGGATCCGGGTCGTATCCAGACCAGATGGTGGACTTGAGCCTAGACACGACCACAACGCATGATGTAGTCAGCCGGATCCAGGCCGTATCCATATCAGATGGTGGACCTGAGCCTAGAAACGACCACAACGCATGATGTAGTCAGCCGGATCTGGGCCGTATCCATATCAGATGGTGGACCTGAGCCTAGACACGACCACAGCGCATGATGTAGTCAGCCGGATCCAGGCCGTATCCATATCAGATGGTGGACCTGAGCCTAGACACGACCACAGCGCATGATGTAGTCAGCCGGATCCAGGCCGTACCCAGATCAGATGGTGGACCTGAGCCTATACACGAATACAACACATGATGTAGTCAGCCGGATCCAGGCCGTATCCAGATCAGATGGTGGACCTGAGACTAGACACGACCACAATGCATGATTTAATCAGCCGGATCCGGGTCGTATCCAGATCAGATGGTGGACCTGAGCCTAGACACGACCACAATGCATGATGTAGTCAGCCGGATCCAGGCCGTATCCAGATCAGATGGTGGACCTGAGCCTAGACACGACCACAACGCATGATTTAGTCAGCCGGATCCAGGCCGTATCCATATCAGATGGTGGACCTGAGCCTAGACACGACCACAACCCATGATGTAGTCAGCCGGATCCAGGCCGTATCTAGATCAGATGGTGGACCTGAGCCTAGACATGACCACAACCCATGATGTAGTGAGCCAGATCCAGGCCGTATCCAGATCAGATGGTGGACCTGAGCCTAGACACGACCACAACGCATGATGTAGACAGCCGTATCCAGGCTGTATCCAGATCAGATGGAGGATCTGAGCCTAGACAAGACCACAACGCATGATGTAGACAGCCGTATCCAGGCCGTATCCAGATCAGATGGTGGACCTGAGCCTAGACACGACCACAATGCATGATGTAGACAGCCGTATCCAGATCAGATGGTGGACCTGAGCCTAGACACGACCACAACGCATGATGTAGACAGCCGTATCCAGGCCGTATCCAGATCAGATGGTGGACCTGAGCCTAGACAAGACCACAACGCATGATGTAGTCAGACGGATCCAGGCCGTATGCAGATCAGATGGTGGACTTGAGCCTAGACACGACCACAACGCATGATGTAGTCAGCCGGAGCCGGGTCGTATCCAGATCAGATGGTGGACCTGAGCCTAGACACGACCACAACGCATGATGTAGTCAGCCGGAGCCGGGTCGTATCCAGATCAGATGGTGGACCTGAGCCTAGACACGACCACAACGCATGATGTAGTCAGCCAGATCCAGGCCGTATCCAGACCAGATGGAGCACCTGCATGGAGGAACTGCATCCCTGAAGTGTCAGCAGAGATTGTGCGAACTAGACTCTCCCTTGAAGGCCTCATCGACACGACAGCCATCAGCACTGATCCTCAACAAACCGTCTCCGATCTTCAATCAGATGGACCTGGATAATATTCTGATTGTTCTAAACCAATCTGACTTCTGACTTATAATGGTGCCTGAATCATAATCACACACTGTTCATTGCTCATAGGAGAACTGGCCCCCGACTGAGCCTGGGTTCTCCTGTTATCTCTGTAAAACTGCTTTGAAACAATCTGCATTGTAAAAAGCGCTATATAAATAAATGTGACTTGACTTGACTTGACATTTCCTGTTTCTCACACGTACCTTGGCCTCTTCCATCTGCATGATGTTGGCTTGGCAGTCGGCGATGCTGTCATTGATGTAGTCGATGTTGGCGGTCAGCGACTCCATCTCCTCGTTAAGAGAGACGACGGTCCTGTCGGCATCCGTGTCCTCGCTGGCGATCTTATCCCTCTTTTTCGTCACCTTCTCTCTGCGTTTGGTCAGCTCCTCACGTTGCTGTACAGAATTAAGAGAATGATTTGTCAATTAACCCAATCTCGAATTGGCTTAAAGGGATACTCCACTTTTTTTGGAATTTGGCTCATTTTACCACTCCCCCAGAGTTAAACAGTTGAGTTTGACCATTTTCAAAGGTATTCAGACGATTTTTTGACATTTTGAAGAATATCAGTAACCAGACAGTTTCTGGTCTCATTGACTTCCATAGTATATTTTTTTCCTACTATGGTAGTCAATGAGACCAGAAAATCGGCTGAATGGAGTCGAAAACGGTAAAACCCAACTGTTTAACTCTGGGGGAGTGGTAAAATGAGCCTATTTCCAAAAAAAGTGGAGCATCCCTTTAAAATTAAAATTCCCCACAATACTTGAGTTTACTTTTTTCATCTAATCAGCATTAACCATTGATGGGTGTAAAAAACATGAATAATAAAAGTTAATTCTGAGTCACCTTAAGTAGGCGGATCATTTCGGTCTCCATGTTGGAGATGGTCATCCTCTGCATGATGATGTCACTAATGTGACGCTCCAGCAACTGCCATTTGGTCCGTGCTGTTCTGGTAAAATACACTCCTCCTGTTCTCATCTGGTACCTTCTTCAATACAAATATCATAACCACATCAGTCACTCAAACGCTCATGAGCCAACCCATCTGAAATGAAAGCTCACACATTACCTCGTCCCGTTATGAGTTATTGCCCCGCTGGTGGGTGGTCGGGTGGGAGTCGTACGGGGTGAAGACTCCTGCAAAGGCTCTGGTAAACTGATCTTGCGGTTAACCTTGCCTGATGCTGGTCGCACTTGGCGTCTCAGGGCAGATATCTGATTCAAAGTAGCAGAAAATAAATAAATAAATAAATAAAATCTTAGTATTTTTTCTCTAGGTGTTATACCGTGAATGATTAAAGGGTTAGTACGCCCCAAAATTAAAATACTATCATCATTTACCAATGCTAATGTCAGTCCTAGCTCATAAGACTATGTTAAAACTATCTCTGAGAAGTTGAGTCTCTAAGGCTGTGTGTTGAAAACACCTTTCTGCGAACGTGTCGGCGGGGCAGCGATTTGTTCAGTTGAGACGCTATATGTGCTACGATGCGGAACTGTTACTATTCGATTTCGCAAATAGTTTGTTTCTGAATACAAAAATGTCAACATAATGTAACAATTCCACACGTTTTGGTTGAAGAGATGTGCTTGTTGCTGTCGTTTGTAATCATCGTACAGGGGTGCGTTCCCCGAAAGCATCGTTAGCCAACTATGGTTGGTCGCAATTTCCATTGAACTCTATTGGTAACGACGGAACCTGCGACCATAGTTGGCTAACGATGCTTTCGGGAAACGCACCCCTGAATCGCAGAATGTGACGATGTGGTATTTGTCCCACCCCTCCTCCCCTGTGATTGGACGGCTGGGAAACCAGCGACAGTAGCCGCATTTCCATTATCCTTCGAATTGCGTGAATTGAAATTGCGAATTGAAAATACGCTTAATGGAAACACGGAAATTTCGCGAAAACTCCAATATACCGCAAAAAAGTTTTTACGCTCGCATGAGGTGTTTTTTCAGGCAATTCGAAAAAGGAATATTTTGCAAAACTGCAATGGAAACAGTTTCTTTTTCCGTATTGACAGGCCATCTGGCGTACGTAAAAGTCGATCATTCTTTCTGGACAGAAGACTTTACTCGTCTTATTAAAGGGATACTCCACTTTTTTGGAAATAGGCTCATTTTACCACTCCCCCAGAGTTAAACAGTTGAGTTTTACCGTTTTCAAATCCATTCAGCCGATTTTCTGATATTTAGAAGAATATCAGTAACCAGACAGTTTCTGGTCTCATTGACTTCAATAGTAGGAAAAAAATATACAATGGAAGTCAATGAGACCTGAAAATATCTGGTTACTGATATTCTTCTAAGTATCAAAAAAAAAAAAAAAATGTCTGAACACATTCGAAAACGGTAAAACCCAACGGTTTATCTCTGGGGGAGTGGTAAAATGAGCCTATTTCCAAAAAAAGTGGAGTATCCCTTTAAACAAATCATGGGAATACTGGATTCTAAACAACACAGAAATGGCGCAATTTATCAAGACCATGAAGAAGATAGGAGGGAGAAACACCCAGAAAACAACTCATACGTGGCGTACTTATGTATACGGGTCTTTAATTGCCATTAATGCTTGGATAACACGCCTACGTGTCCTTTGAATAAAAATAATGGCTAGTGCGGTGGCTGCGATATACGTAAACCTACCAACATCCGTCGTCAAGATTTCTGTTTTGATTTTTGCTTCACTTGCATAACACTGATTAATGGAAACGCTGTAATTTCGTAATAGTTTTAATCAACATTTTGAAAATATCGCAAAAGTTTTGTGCATGATGAGTGCTGTGTTTTACCCAAAGTTAAACATTTTTCAACTCTAGGCGAAAAACGCCCAGTGCCTTGTTGCTGATGTTTTAAAAAATAAGACGCTTCCGTTAAAAACAATTGGAAAAATACGTTAGCCACCAGAAAATTGAAAAAAAAAAAATACACTTTGGTGGACACGCAGCCTGACTTCAACCAGCTACAGCCATCGAACCAGCGCTTTTGTAACAAAACATTGTAATTCCCAAACAATCCAGGTTCTGTCACCTCCTCTGCCCTCCTGCGTAAAACAAGCTCCTGCTGTCTCTTTTGAGCCTCAAGCTGCCTCAGTTGGTGCTAAACAAGACAAAAGAAAACAAAAGCAGAGAATGAGCAGGGATTGCATCTGAGAATATCCCATAATTCTCTGGGGCTGTTCAGGGTACAATGTGTCACCTCCTGTTTGCGCTGGTCTTTCTTAAGTGTGGCGATCTCTCGGTTGCGGCGGGTCTCGGTGACTCGGTTCTTCTCCTGTTGCTCCTTCATCTGTTTCATCAGACCAACCTGAACGCACGATAACAAACGATTAGACACTACAGTACAGTGATGGTTCCACCAACAGTAAAAATACACAAACATACGGTACCTTGGTTTTCTTCATCTCAGTCACTTCCTGCTGTAGTTTCCTTAGCTGTTTCTCGTACTGTGATTGGTTCTTTAGCAGGCGTGCGTGCTCCTTCTGTGCCGACTGCAGTTTCTGCAACTCCTTATTCATGGAGTTCAGCTTCTTCTCGTATTCCGATTTAATCTTCTTTGCTTTCTCCTCCGTACATGTCTCCACTGAGCCTGCATAGAAATGTGAAATCTCAACTTCAAACTTGAACGTTATGCGGCAATGCTACTTGCGCTGTGCTAACAGTTTGCTTTAAGAGTGTAGTGTGAAAAAGTAACTTGCGTTTTCATTCAAGCTGTTTCCAAAACAAACCAGAAGAGGGCAGTACAAATGTACTAAAACTATACCAGTCAAAAGTTGGGAATAATTATGATTTTTACTGTAGTTTTGATCAAATAAAATGCAGCCTTGGTGAGCATAAGAGGTTTATTTCAAAACATTAAAAAATCCAAAACGTTTGATAGATAGTCAAGTACTTAATTATGCTTGCGTATGTGTGTAAGATTGCGTTTAGTACCCATGTTATGCAGTACGCGGTCTCTCTCCAGCTGTGTGTCCCTGATTTTGCTCTGCAACATCATGAGTTTCTGCTCATACTGTTGTTTGAGCGTGTGCAGACGTCTCTGACTGTTCTCCAGTTCATCGATCAGCCGCTGTTTGATGGCAATCTCACATGTAATGTTGGCCAGATCTGCCTGGAAGTCCTCTGTCAACACAAAAGACACAGAATGTTGTTTTTTATTCAACAAGAACAAGAGTTGATCAAATAAAATGATTAAAATGCTATTTAAAAATGATGTTTCAAATTAATAGTTTAATAAATTATATTTAATAAAGTGTCTAGCAATCTAGACTGACCGAACATGTTATCATAGCTTTAAATATACTGTATATTATGTCTTAGTGAAAAATAAATATACCAAAATGCATTTATTTTATGCTAAGTATACTATAAATAGAGTTATATATGTATGCACTTGATTTAAAATATTCATATTGATATTAAATGTGTATTGTGCAATACAGAAGTACTTCAAGTAAAGTTGAATTTTAATATGTATATCAGGAAGTGTCAAGCGATTTGTCAGTAAATATGTTTTTATTATACTTTGTGTGAAATAAATGTATTTTAAATACATTTTAGTATAGGTTTTTTTCCACTATGGTGTCTGTATCTTGTATTTATTCTTACATTAGGAGTGCTTAAAAAAAATCAAATGAAATTTTCAGCAAGACTTATTATGAAAGCTTGTTTTTGCCACAGCATAAAGCAATTTAATTAGGGCTGTCAAACGATTAATCGCGATTAATCGCATCCAAAATAAAAGTTTGTGTTTACATAATATATGTGGGTGTACTGTGTATAATTATTTTATATATATAAATACAAAAACATGCATGTATATTGAAGAAAAAAATATTATTTTATATATAAAATATTTATATTTACATATCATTTAAATTAGATATAAATCTATATACAGTATATACATGAAAATATTTCTTAAATATATACAAGCACGTGTGTGCATTTAAATATATATGAAATAATTATTCACAGTTCACACACATATATTATGTAAACTCAAACTTTTATTTTGGATGCGATTAATCGCGATTAATCGTTTGACAGCCTTAAATTTAATATATTATTGTGACTTTTTATCTCAAAATTCGGACTTTTTTCTTGCAGGTGAGAGTTGACATCTCGCATTTATGACTTTTTCTCAGAATTGCAAGATATAAACTCACAGTTCAGAGAAATAAAGTCACAATTCTGAGAAAATAAGTCAAAATTGCGAGATATAAACTGCAAAAAAAAAAAAAAAAACACTCAGTATTGCAATATTTAAACTCGCAGTTTTGAGAAAAAAAAATGAATTGTGGAAAAACATTTTTTTTTTTTACATTGTTACATCGTTTCGGAAACAAGCTTCCATAACTTAAATGAAAAAATAAAATAAAAAACCTGGCCAATACAAATTAAAAGCAGGAATTTTACCTTTTTCCTCCAGCTCAGAGTCAGACTCATCAGAGCTATCCACTTCCATCTCGTCCTCCTCTTCCTCACCCTCGGCTTCCTCACCTTCATCATGATCACTCCCATCCTACAGAAGTATTAGGATTATTAGAAACAATGTTTTGCCTTGTAGAATAATAAAAAAAGAACAAATTTAAATCAGCATATCTTTTGAACACACAAGGGTGAGTTAAACTTACCATTTCTGGCTCTTCATTGGCTCTCTCGGAGGCCTCTTTATCCTGCTCGTTATCTGGCCCCTCCTCCTTTATGACACTGTAACATCAGAAAAATATCATGAAATGTCAAATGTAATAAAACGCAAACCCCTTAGTGTCATCATCTACTTAAAGACCTCATGGAATTGTTGACAAGTGTATCCTATTGAAGGTGAGTCCAAAACTTTAAATTACATGGGGTCTTTAAATCACCAAGATCTGTTAATAAATGATTAAATCAGTCAGTGTTAGTGAATCAGTTGCGCTTTATTATTGGCTACTGTGAAACTCTGAAGTGAAAACACATATTGATCAAACGTGAATATGAGTTGATTACACACCTTAAAGGGCTCTAGAATAAAACCCAACAGAATGAAACAGCTTTGTTCCAAACCTTAGTGAGCTACATCTAGATAGGATGTTTATGGCAACATAGATGTGCTCCTAACCAGAGGTGTAGTGGTAAAAAAAGAGGTGGGTAAACTATAAATTCTGGTGGACCACGACATGGTCACCAGGTAAGGTGGGCCATTGCCTACCGGTGTATGTCTATCCTGATAACATTGCTATAGACCATTTCACAAGATGTAAACAACACTGGCCCAGAAGCACTTCCTGTTTCAGTTTGTAACTGTTTTCTTTATTTCACATGTAAAGAAAACATCTTAAAGATGTTTGTTTAACTTTTTGATTCAGTTTTAAATGTTCTGTTGGTTGTATTTTATCCCAGCTTTTATGTAGTGTTAAAAAACTGAAACAGGAAGTGCTTCTGGGCCAGTGTTGTTTACATCTTGTAAAATGGTCTATAGGGAGGCCTCGACATTAAGCCTTTTCAAACGCTTGTCCTTCGGACAAGTAAATGTGCCATTCATTTGAGTAAATTCCGGATTTTTTATTTTGTGTGTGTTCATTTATTCTGAAACAATATTCTCATCAGTGTTCAATCAGCTTTGATATTTAAATCACATTATTTTAATATCTGCACCAAAAGGGCATCCCCTCATCCAATATTATTAAATGTATGCTTCATCTTTCATTTTAAATTCAATTATTTAGAATAATAAGACACTATGGGCTGTTAGGGGCTGATCATTACACTGAACAATTACAATTGCATAAAATAATGCTATGAAATGTATTTGAATTTACATGAGAAACTTGGAAAGAATGATACTACTTTTAAACATTTAACACTAAACCGCCAGTAGGTGGTGGCAGGCGACCCTCTTAATGAGTGAGTCATTGATTCATTCATTCAAACGATTCGTTCAAACGGCTGATCATTCAAGAATGAGAACGATGTTTATGAATGGGTCTTTGAATCTTTGACTCAATTGATTCGTTCAAAATGCTGAATCATTCAGTAATGAAAACACGTCGAGTGTTCCTGTGACATGCGCCGTGGTTCTGTTGTGATTTTTTGGAACTATTTTCGCTGCTGAAACAGAACAAAAACAGCCAATATTGCATCTAAAATGTAAGTGATTTAATTTTTACTGTTTATTGAACTGTTGTAGGAAGTCAATGTCACATTTTCAATCGTGATGGTGTGGTGTTCAGGAAAAATAATTTAGGTTGTTTAACATATGTTAGAATTATAAAAACTCTATTTAGATTTTTATAGGCAGTAGCCTATGTTGTTAACTGAGTGTGTTCTGCGCTCATTTGTGTAGATTTCTGCTCGAGAGGCTGCGCGACCGTCAACAACACTGACAGTAATGCAGGGCAATATGAAAGAGTTCGTCATAGGTTTAACAACCTATGAAACTAATAATGAACAATATGAAACTAAAACGACACAAGCTTAATTTAAAATGTCTTAGGGACTACACGCAGGATATTTAGAGGTGGATAAACGCAATTGATAGGTGGATAAACGCACTTTGGAGGTGGGTAAACGCTATTTCCGGGTGCGTAACGTGCGTTTAGCCTCCACTACATCCCTGCTCCTAACAGAGTAGCTAAACTATGCTGCAAAGGCAGCATCACTTCAAGGATAAGGAAATACCAGATCCCACACTGTAATTTCTTCATCTATTTGTGTGTGCTATGTAGTTATATGCTTTGTTCATTAGCCTAGCTAGCAACATGCTAACATTAATCAGAGAAAATATCTACTGCAATACTTGTAATAGATACTCAAAGTTGACAATAATCAATACAAATAGCTCAATCTGATTACAAATGGACTTCTATTCTACTTTTGTACTTACCATTGTTGTTTATTTAGTAACACATTGTTATCTTAGCAACACGCTAACACCAAACTCTATTTGGAGTTGCTGCATGTTTAAGGTAATTTTTTATTATAGGGCTCTAAGGCTGAATCCCAATTCACCCCTTGGCCCTACCCCTTAGCCCTACCCCTTGTTTTCGAGTGTAGCCTTGGCCCTTAAAACGGAGTGACAAGGGCCAAGGGGTTGGAATATTTATCTACGAAATGGAACGACCCTTCATGAACCCAACGTCATCAGTCGTCGGCGATGTACAGGATTTCTCCATGACAACAACTGACAATCATCAGCGCAGCTGCTCTTAACTTTGAATAAACATGATGATTATAACATCCCTTCCTCGAAATGTATGTCTTTTCTGATCGGAAAGGTAATTTATTATACCATTTCTTAGTTTAAACGACTATAGTGTTATTATAAGAGTAAATAAAGTGTGTGGTGGAATCATCTGGCGCTAAATTTAAATGTTTAACCGTTTGCGATCCATCTCGCCGGTGATTTCCGATGCATTCCGTGAATTTTTGTCTTAGCCCTCCGTTTGAAGTGTGCCTCTGAAAAATCTCCGTTTCGAGGGCTATGTAGCCCTACCCCTTCGCCCTACCCCTCGATCTCAGGAAGAATTGAGACACCCTACCCCTAGACGTGAACGCGCAAAAACGGAGGGGTAGGGCTAAGGGGTAGGGCCAAGGGGTGAATTGGGATTGAGCCTAATTCTAAGGTAGCTGACTACGTAGACAACAGACAGCAAGGCAGCTCACTAGGTTTTGAAACAGATTCTAAACCTTAAAACCATTGACGTTATGTTATATTAGAGAAAAGAAGAAGGAAGAGCAATGGGTCAAGTTGTTCAGGGTGCGGTGACTATATGGTTAGTAGAACAACAGCATTTAATGACATTCTCCAACCTGGCGTTCTCAAGATCTTCATGAGCACCTTCATCCATCTGCTGAAGTCTTCAAGAGTAAGAGGAACCACAGTGCCAAAGATGATGCAGACAAAAACATGTGAGGAACAGAAATACTTCCAAATTCATACTTTGAAGCTTTTTCTTTTGTTTTTTTAATAAAAGGATCTGATGTAAACAAACCTCCCAGTATAGAGTGGGGAGTGACATAATGGTTTCCATTATAATATAATCTTCCAGGGAATTTGTTTTATTTTTTTTTAATTATTATTTTTAACTAAAGACAGAAACGGTTAGCTGAAGGAAGCTTCGCAAAAGTGACAGAGCATGGTTTATAGCCCGCTTTTAGCTTTTTTTCTTATGGCTTCAAAATTCAAGCTATTCATTTTAGTCAATTATCATGCCTAACACAACTTTTGCTGGTCACAAAGCTTATTTTCTGCAATAACCCAAAGGCAAAAAGAAAAATCCTACTGGATTTTTGTCAAGGGATCCAGGGTGATGCTAACTTCCGTGTTGGCCTATAAAAATACTTCATCAGCGTGGCACACAGAATGCAGAATTACTAGTGAAGTACTACATTACCCACAATTCTATAGTGAGATCCACCAATCAGAGAAGCTGTTGTTACCAAAGCAATAGAAAAGACGGATTTTTCAAATGTTTTCTATCGAGAGCAACTCAACAATGAGGAAGCAGTGAGGAAGCATAGAAATTGTACACCATATTTTCGAGGCATACAACAGATTAAAACACTCCCAGACACACCCTCCTCTGTCCAAGGAGAAAAAGGAAATCCGAGTTTGACACTGTTAACCATCAATGTCAGTAGCTTACCTCTTCTTTTTCTTCTTCTCCTTTTTCTTCAGTTTCTGCAGGTCTTTCTTTGCGATTTCTATGATGTCTGCGGCGTCTTTTTCAGGTGCGAGGTGGCCGGGGGTGATGGAAGTCGGGCCGGCGTAAAATGAGGAGCGGGTGGAGGCGCGGGACAGGTTCTTCCTCAGGTTTTCATTCACAGCTTCACTCTCCAATAACTTTGCCCTAAAAAGCACACGACACACAAACATTACACATACAGAGATGTTTAAAGCTACACTGTGTGATTTTTACCGCCATCTAGAGGTGAAAAGGTGTATGATCATCCAGTGAATATTAGTTTCTGTTCCTCTCAATGCCGATTTCGTTTTAACTCCTACGGTGGCCAATGTAGTCCAAGATTAACATGGCTTCCAGTTCGACCTCGTCCATGAGTGTTAACTCAAACGTAAATGTGAAAGGCGAAGCTTGAATTAACGGATATGTCCCTCTTTGGCTAATGTACTTTCAAGATGGAGGGCCAACATGGCGAACCCTTTACCCGTATGTATTTTCAATGGCATATTATACACTCACGAGAATACTTTATTACTTGAACGAAGTAAATATACATTAATGAGCACATATATTTTTGATACAACTAAGTGTTTTTAGCTAAGAATAAACTAAAAGAGTTACACAGTGTAGCTTTAAGAATAGATATGGGCGTACTGTGTTTGCACACATTACCTGAGCTCCTCAATCTCTTTGATGTAATTGTGGATCATGTTTCCGATCTCTTCACTTCCTTCACCTGCAAAAAAAGTTTGGGTAATTCAATTGTTTTAGCCAAGTTATACATTTTTTTGTTGGTTATGTAAAACCAGCGCAAGGAAATAATCCACATTGTGTAGGTGATTCACATTGTTTTATAATTTTCATAATAAAAGTTATTCACTTTAGAATACCAAACTAAATAATATATGAATTTATGTTTCTGAGTATTCAACCCAGATACTAACCGCATCCGGGTTTGTAAGTACCTGATCTGGCGAGGGTCTGGTTGGCCTGGTCGCTCAGTAGCTGGGTGAGTCTGGCTCTCTGGGCGTCGATGGTTTCCTGCATTGCCTTCACTCGTACACGCAGGTTATTGTTTTCTGTCTGCAGCATGGAGTTCTCATGCACCATGTCATTGATGCTTTCCAGTCCATCCTCGCCAACCATACGCTTGCCCTGTTTCAAAAATACAAACAATTTAACATATTATTGTCATTTTGAATTTGTTATAAGTCGTTTTTAATTACGAAAAAGTTCTAATATAATACAATATATTCACATAACATATTATACACATTATAGTGAAATTCGGATACAAACTTGAAATAAATCTGGACTAAACATCGCAGCACAAACCGTCTTGTACTCCATGAGCTCGATTTGCAGACGGGCGATCTCTGTTCTCAGAGCGCTGATCTGTTGACTGGCCCGGTCCTGGTTCACCATCACTTTGTTCTTGATGTTGCGAGCGCGGTTGGCATATTTCAGCGTGTTCAGGGTCTCCATGAAGTCTCTGTCTGACGGGCTAATGCAGGCGATCATCGTCGTCTGACTGGAGGTCACAAGGGAGAAGCGACATTTAAAAAAAAACCCTAAAAACTGCAGGAATACCAAATTTGGGGAAAATGTACCTGTTTCCTCCCAGGGAATCTTGAAGCAGGCGAGTGAGTTTGGAGTCTCGGTAAGGCACGTGTGAGGAGCGTTTGCTCCTGTCACCCAGAGCGCTGATCACATTGCCCAGAGCTAACTTTACCGCCACAAAACAAAGCCAAAATTATTAGTTATCGAAGGTGATAGCAGCAAAATGACTCACATTAAAGGGATACTCCACTTTTTTTTGGAAATAGGCTCATTTTACCACTCCCCCAGAGTTAAACTTTTGGGTTTTACCGTTTTCGAATATATTCAGCCGATTTTCCGATATTTAGAAGAATATCAGTAACCAGACAGTTTCTGGTCTCATTGACTTCCATAGTATTTTTTTCCTACTATGGAAGTCAATGAGATCAGAAACTGTCTGGTGACTAATATTCTTCTAAATATCAGAAAATCGGCTGAACACATTCGAAAACGGTAAAACCCAAATGTTTAACTCTGGGGGAGTGGTAAAATGAGCCTATTTCCAAAAAAAAGTGGAGTATCCCTTTAAGATTCGTTCAATTAGAAATAAATATAGTAATTTTACTCGCGATCATATTGTTTCAAACATGCATGCTGTTATCATTTTGTTTTATGGAAACAAAAGTACAATTGCTATGGCTCTTTCTATTCAATGAATACATCAATGTTTCACAAATACACTTAACAAGATTCTTATCCATGTGTTTCACAGCAAAAAACAAACAAACAAACAAAAAAAAAACAGCATTCAGTTTAAGGCAACGCGATTAAAATAAAACCGAAATATAAGCGATAAGGCTCAATCCAATTATTAAATCGCAATGGCTGCTTTAAAATAAAAGTTGACATTGAGGACGATTTAACATTTAAAAATTAAGGAAATAATACATTATTATTATTATCATGATTTTTTTTTTCTTAAATACAGATTTTTTTTTACTTTACAGCTCAATATTACAGAAGTAAAATAATTAAAAATATATATATATATATATAGCTGCGAGCAGCGATTGCGGGCCCAAGCCGGTGGCACCGCAACCCCGGTGCCTTTAGTTACCTAAAGGCACCGGGATGGCGGTACCGCCGGCTTTGGCCCGCAATCGCTGCTCGCAGCTATATATATATATATATATATATATATATATTTAGCCGGTGGCACCGCCACCTTGGTGCTTTTAGGGTTATTCTACTTGACATGCAAAAACATAACCCCCGCTTTGACTGTCAAAAAGAAGTGTGCTGAAGAGCTTGCATCAGTGAAGGCTCTGCAAAAGTGCACATTGAGGGCACATTTTAACCACAAAGTATGCGTGAGCAACCTTCTGAAAGGTCAGGTGTACATCCAGGTCTACATCTGTACTGTGTTTACATTATAGTATTTAGGAATGCGCCGATCCGATACTGAGGATCGGTATCAGCTCCGATACTGCCATCTTTGCCGGATCGGGTATATTTACACCACTTTAATCAAACCACTCTTCTTTAAAACATTATGATGTGATTTTTTTTCACATGTATTTTATTACTCTTATTGAGCTATTTTGTCCACACACAGGACTCACTGCCAATCGTACGTGCTCACATCATTCTCTTTCTGTGAAAGCTGTATACTGCACTCACCAGTTTTCACTCTACAGCTATTGACCAGAGCACTGAAATTATTTCTCACTTAAACTACAATCAAATGGATTTTCTCACACATTTTGCGTTAGTCCTCCGCATGGCATTTTATTATTTTCTGCGCAGCTTCAGAAGTGCATGCACACAGCCTAGAACACATGACGCGCACACACAGTCACGAGAGAGGCGCGATCGAATGTGTGTTTGTGTGCGAACAATGGAAACTCCTTTTTGTTCATACAGGAAAATATTCAGACTAATGTCTTGTGGTAGCAACAGAATACATGCAACGGCATTATGTAATCAGGATACAAAAATCTAGTGAGTTACATCAAAAAAAAGTAGTAATCAGATTGTAGTTACTTTTTGAAAAAGTATATAGTACTTAAAGTCATTTAATATAAAGTGGGACCCTTTTTTTATGAAATAATTTGTAACTGTATCGGAATACATTTTTAAAGTAACCCTCCCAAGCCTGGTCTTGTGTGCACGTCCGTTAATTTCACTTTTTAAGTTAGCGATTTTTAAGGCCCCAATCCTACTGTATTACCTATTATACTGTATTGCCAACTGTATTAATGTGTGGATATTGATCCAATAGTTCTACCTAATTTTGAACACAAGAGGGCAGTATAGCACTATGAATGATTTTTTTCTTTTTTGACTAAACCATTCTGTCTGTTTTTAAACTTAAACATAATTCTTAAATTAAAAAAAGGAATAAAATGGCTATAGTTCCAATATTGGTATAGTCTTATACAGTGTTGGGGTAGTTACTCAAAAAAGTAATTAGTTACTAGTTACTTCTGTAAATTGTAATGAGATTACTTTACTAGTTACTGCGTTGGAAAAATAACTTATTACTTTACTTTCCTGTTTCTTAATTTACCGTGTAGCCTACATGGACAAACATCATATCAGTTTTTGCCCTATCATCACTTTATTGTAAAAATGTATACAAAATGACATGAAAGAACAATATCCCTGTCTGCACAAATAAATATGCTGCACTGTAAAATTCACAAACAAAATGGGGTTCAAAATTCAAAATTTTAAAATGGTGTTTATCACAGAAGTTTCAAAACAGGCTGGGAGAATAAAACTCTTCTCCTGAGAACAAAACCAGCTTTTTATTCGACTCATGGTAATAATAATAATTAAAAAAAAATAAAAGATGTCAGTGAAAACTAATAAAATAAAGGTCACTTTATCCCATAAAATGCTTAATCCTAATTTAAAATGTATTTTTCTAAACCTGGGGAATTAATGGTCGACAGGGGAAGCATGTCTTCTACAATGAACCCTGCAACAATCCTGTTCATTTCGTTTTCCAAGACTTTCGAGCCTTGTTTTTACTTGACGCGTCCGAAAGAGCGGAAAGGTGCGCGCGGCAAACAGCGCACGCGATGCCGCATCCGAGGATGAACGACAAGAAGCCGAACCTGCACCGAACATGGACCCTACATCTCCGCAACGGCACCCAGTTTGCGCATCTAAATCAGTTATTTATGTTTACAAAATGAGCCTAAGATCCATGTTTTATAAAATGTCCACGAAACTTAATGAAATGTTTAGTGAAATTAGAAAATAGAGATCGTTCATTTAGTTCTTTAGCCTAGCCTATATACATGTTTTTATATCCACATATTTTGTTCTAATGTCACAAATAATAATCTTAGGATTTACTATAGCCTACATTTCACTCAAATATTTTTGTGCTTTCGAGCAATAAACTGAAAGTAATGTGAATATTGCCATTTGTTGAAACCCGTCTCTCTCTCTCCACTTCCCTCTCTCTCTCACTCAAATCGGTCTCTATGGCAACGGCGCGCACGCACCACTAGACGGATCTCTCCACACAGGCAAACACGGCTTGGGTAACGCAGGAAAGCGCGTTCCTTTAGTATAGTAAAGTAGTGTAGTTACCAATATTTTTAGTGTAATGCGTTACTTTACTTACCCAAACTCGTTTGTAACTCGTTACCCCCAACACTGGTCTTATAGAAAATAAATGGTGAATAATAACATTTTTAATTCCTCATCCAATCATCCTTTTGTTATGGATCAATATCATAGCTAGAGACGTAGAAAAGGGCTGCACGGTTTTGCAATAAATAATAATAAATAAAATAAAATAAACATATACATATTGTAATTGCAATTAAATTAGATTTGTGTGGCAGCTGCATGTACAATTATTATTATTAATAATAATAACATTAATAATAATACAAATGAGCTTAGAATAAAATATTAAATGGTTTATTACATTAAAAACAGGCCATATTTTTAATAAATAAATAAGCTATCATTCATAGTGCACTAAATTTTAAACATTTTAAATTACAACATTGTTTGTGAAAGTCCAACAAAGTTAAATGTATACTCAAACATGAAAAGTTGTGTGGCTCCGTTTTCATTTGATTATCATTGTGGCAGCAGTTGGAACACTGTGTTACAACTAACCCCGCTGTGTATTACATATTTTAAACCTAGCTAACAGTCGCTAGGAATTACTGACATGTTTCAAAACGGTGCTGTGTTTGAGCCAACAAGACAGTGATTAAGGCAATATAAAGTTAGATTTGGACGCGTATACATCCGGAAACAGAAAAAAATCTACGATGAAAAAATTTACTTTCATGATGTCAAAACACTCTTTGTCCATTATCTTCACGAAATATAATCAAAACGTTCCGCAAATTCGCGGGAGACCGTCTTCTGGCAGCAAGAGAAAAAGAGCGGAAAGACAGCCGGCTAGATACTGACAAACTATGTAAAATGTCCGTGTTACATTTAACCCCGCGTTAGGCCTACATTTATCCCCGCGCTCCCCTCTGTAGCTCCTGGCAGTGATGTTTCACCTCATGAAATATAGTTTATGTTCAAATTTATGACACAGACAGTAGATAATATTATGTTCACATTTATGACACAGACAGTAGGCTTCTGCCAAGCACTTTCAGGGATACAAATCGAAAAAATATGTATATGCATATTTAGCCTATATGCAAAATACTCCTTTTTTCACGTCAACTATGTGCTATGGTCATTAAATGGCTTTCCTTTTCACTTAAGTCCAGCAAATAATTCATTTATTTTAACACATATGGTGGCATCTGCCAGTTATTGTCGTTGTTATGAAGTACAGTCGTATGTTTGCATAATTCATTTTGAACACTATAATGCTTTCAAAATCTGAGGTAAATTATCCGTTATGGCTTGTGGCACAGTGACCTATTTTTAACTAAAAATAAATAATGTGTACTCATAACCAGTGTAATTTCTTCATTCTGTCAGCCGCGACGTCGCAGAAATAGGAACCGTTTCTAAATTAGAAACTTCGCATGTCGCCGTCGCGTATGGTTAGGACAAAAACTCTGATTTATTAACATGGAAAATATACCTTTTATCGCGTGTCGCGGCGTCGTGTGTAGTTAGGACACGGTGTAAGCGGCCGCTTCTCAAGTCTAGAATCTGAACTTGATTCCGATTGGCCAGTGTCAGACAGTCAGACCTGTCAGTCTCGCAGCTCGCGTCAGCTTCATGCGGCTTCATGAGAGAGACGCATAAGTCCGGAATTGGACAATGTAACGATATACTTACGATAGAATATATTTACAATTAATAATGATTTAAAAACAAAATACATAACGCGCCGGGCCGCCGGCCCAAGCAGACCGCGGCCCACCAGGAATCTCCCGGTAGTCCCGATGGCCAGTAGGCTACATGCCTTAGTATCTTTAATATATTTTCATAATTTTGAAGAAGTTTGGTGTGGGAATAATTAAAAATTACTTAAGAGGGGGGAAATAAAAATGTAAAGGCTGGTTTTGCAAAACATTCACATACAGACTGAAACAACCGACTTCCTGTTTTGCTGGCTTAAAGTTGCTTGGGCTAATGAGATCTATAAGTGTACCGAGTTTAATATTATTATATGCAAGTGTGTTTGATTTATGGACCCAATTTTCAGACCAAGTTAATGGACCAAGTTAATTTAATTAATGAACTAATTATATAAAACTATTGTCAATGCACTACAATTAAACTGGCTATGTGCCTTTACTTATAAAAAAATAAAATAAAAACTTATTTAAAAAATCCCAGGCTTAAGAAATGTATTTTATTTATGCTGGCCAGACACACAGCAGTTAAATGGTTAATTAAGCCCCCTCTCCCTGCTAACACACACACACACACACACACACACACACAGGCAAAGGCTCAGACATATGCTCAGAGGGAGTATGACTACATTCAAACTAAAATATCTGACTTTCTGTGGGTCCTAGCTATTGAGTGTGAATTAGAAAGTTGTCCGGCTCGAAGAGTACAATATACATACTGATTTTTGTAACTGTAGATAAAACTAACAACCCCACTTTTGTCAAAAGGTGGCGCTACTGAGCCCTCACCACGCCCGTTTCTGAAACTTTGCACATGTCTACTGGCTAATAAATGTGATGTGTCTGATGAGTTTCATGCAATTTGAAGCATGCTAAGGGTCTCAAAAGCATCCTAAAAGAATGGTAAAGTTTGATGCATCGCCACGGAAACAGTTTCAAAGATATCAAGAATCCATTCACAGGTCTTCATTTGCCGTATGTTTACATTATACAGATGAAGTTTGAAGCAAATCGGGTTAAAATAAGAGGGTGATTTTAAAGCATTTTGAAAGTGACACACTTCCTGCTGCCAGTTGGTGGCGCTATAACTTTGACACACAATAGTCACATCCATGTGATCATCCTCTTACAGCGAATGCACTCCTGAAGTTTCATCAAGATCGGTTGATGTATGCTGAAGTTATGACACACTTCCTGTTTCACGTTTCTCGCCATGATTTCATTTCCTCGCCACGGCCAAACCGTTCGAGATATCAAAAATCCCCTCGCAAACTTTCATCCTCAATGTCTTGACTTCATGCTGACTGAGTTTCGTAGAATTTGGATAAGAGCTCTAGGAGGAGTATTAAAAATTCCATTGCAAGTGTTTTACAAAGAACCTTAAATAACCGACTTCCTGTTGGGCTGGGGTAAAAAGTAAAAGTGCGGCGTATATATGAAATGATGAGATCAACATGTGTACCGAGTTTCATATTAGTACATACAAGCGTGTTTGATTTATGGACCAAGTGTTCGGACCCCTTTCCAGGTGGCGCTGTCGAGCCCTCCTGCCACGCCCGGGTACCATCTTCAGCCCGGCCCTAATGGCCGCGGGTTCTGACCCGTGTGCAAAGTTTCAAGAGTTTTCGAGCACGTTAAGGGCCCCAAAAGTGCCCAAATAGTCGTATAAATAATAATAATAATAATAAATATAGCTGCGAGCAGCGATTGCGGGCCCAAGCCGGTGGCACCGCAACCCCGGTGCCTTTAGTTACCTAAAGGCACCGGGATGGCGGTACCGCCGGCTTGGGCCCGCAATCGCTGCTCGCAGCTATATTTATATATATATATATATATATGTATATATATATATATATATATATATAAAGCCGGTGGCACCGCCACCTTGGTGCTTTTAGGGTTGTTCTACTTGACATGCAAAAACATAACCCCCGCTTTGACTGTCAAAAAGAAGTGTGCTGAAGAGCTTGCATCAGTGAAGGCTCTGCAAAAGTGCACATTGAGGGCACATTTTAACCACAAAGTATGCGTGAGCAACCTTCTGAAAGGTCAGGTGTACATCCAGGTCTACATCTGTACTGTGTTTACATTATAGTATTTAGGAATGCGCCGATCCGATACTCAGGATCGGTATCAGCTCCGATACTGCCATCTTTGCCGGATCGGGTATATTTACACCACTTTAATCAAACCACTCTTCTTTAAAACATTATGATGTGATTTTTTTCACATGTATTTTATTACTCTTATTGAGCTATTTTGTCCACACACAGGACTCACTGCCAATCGTACGTGCTCACATCATTCTCTTTCTGTGAAAGCTGTATACTGCACTCACCAGTTTTCACTCTACAGCTATTGACCAGAGCACTGAAATTATTTCTCACTTAAACTACAATCAAATGGATTTTCTCACACATTTTGCGTTAGTCCTCCGCATGGCATTTTATTATTTTCTGCGCAGCTTCAGAAGTGCATGCACACAGCCTAGAACACATGACACACACACACAGTCACGAGAGAGGCGCGATCGAATGTGTGTTTGTGTGCGAACAATGGAAACTCCTTTTTGTTCATACAGGAAAATATTCAGACTAATATCTTGTGGGAGCAACAGAATACATGCAACGGCATTATGTAATCAGGATACAAAAATCTAGTGAGTTACATCAAAAAAAGTAGTAATCAGATTGTAGTTACTTTTTGAAAAAGTATATAGTACTTAAAGCCATTTAATATAAAGTGGGACCCTTTTTTATGAAATAATTTTTAACTGTATCGGAATACATTTTTAAAGTAACCCTCCCAAGCCTGGTCTTGTGTGCACGTCCGTTAATTTCACTTTTTAAGTTAGCGATTTTTAAGGCCCCAATCCTACTGTATTACCTATTATACTGTATTGCCAACTGTATTAATGTGTGGATATTGATCCAAAAGTTCTACCTAATTTTGAACACAAGAGGGCAGTATAGCACTATGAATGTTTTTTTTCTTTTTTGACTAAACCATTCTGTCTGTTTTTAAACTTAAACATAATTCTTAAATTAAAAAAAGGAATAAAATGGTTATAGTTCCAATATTGGTATAGTCTTATACAGTGTTGGGGTAGTTACTCAAAAAAGTAATTAGTTACTAGTTACTTCTGTAAATTGTAATGAGATTACTTTACTAGTTACTGCGTTGGAAAAATAACTTCACTACTTATTACTTTACTTTCCTGTTTCTTAATTTACCGTGTAGCCTACATGGACAAACATCATATCAGTTTTTGCCCTATCATCACTTTATTGTAAAAATGTATACAAAATGACATGAAAGAACAATATCCCTGTCTGCACAAATAAATATGCCGCACTGTAAAATTCACAAACAAAATGGGGTTCAAAATTCAAAATTTTAAAATGGTGTTTATCACAGAAGTTTCAAAACAGGCTGGGAGAATAAAACTCTTCTCCTGAGAACAAAACCAGCTTTTTATTCGGCTCATGGTAATAATAATAATTAAAAAAAATAAAAGATGTCAATGAAAAATAATAAAATAAAGGTCACTTTATCCCATAAAATTCTTAATCCTAATTTAAAATGTATTTTTCTAAACCTGGGGAATTAATGGTCGACAGGGGAAGCATGTCTTCTACAATGAACCCTGCAACAATCCTGTTCATTTCGTTTTCCAAGACTTTCGAGCCTTGTTTTTACTTGACGCGTCCGAACGAGCGGAAAGGTGCGCGCGGCAAACACCGCACGCGATGCCGCATCCGAGGATGAACGACAAGAAGCCGAACCTGCACCGAACATGGAGCCTACATCTCCGCAACGGCACCCAGTTTGCGCATCTAAATCAGTTATTTATGTTTACAACATGAGCCTAAGATCCATGTTTTATAAAATGTCCACGAAACTTAATGAAATGTTTAGTGAAATTAGAAAATAGAGATCGTTCATTTAGTTCTTTAGCCTAGCCTATATACATGTTTTTATATCCACATATTTTGTTCGAATGTCACAAATAATAATCTTAGGATTTACTATAGCCTACATTTCACTCAAATATTTTTGTGCTTTCGAGCAATAAACTGAAAGTAATGTTAATATTGCCATTTGTTGAAACCCGTCTCTTTCTCTCCACTTCCCTCTCTCTCTCACTCAAATCGGTCTCTATGGCAACGGCGCACACGCACCACTAGACGGAACTCTCCACACAGGCAAACACGGCTTGGGTAACGCAGGAAAGCGCGTTCCTTTAGTATAGTAAAGTAGTGTAGTTACCAATATTTTTAGTGTAATGCGTTACTTTACTTACCCAAACTCGTTTGTAACTCGTTACCCCCAACACTGGTCTTATAGAAAATAAATGGTGAATAATAACATTTTTAATTCCTCATCCAATCATCCTTTTGTTATGGATCAATATCATAGCTAGAGACGTAGAAAAGGGCTGCACGGTTTTGCAATAAATAATAATAAATAAAATAAAATAAACATATAAATATTGTAATTGCAATTAAATTAGATTTGTGTGGCAGCTGCATGTACAATTATTATTATTAATAATAATAACATTAATAATAATACAAATGAGCTTAGAATAAAATATTAAATGGTTTATTACATTAAAAACAGGCCATATTTTTAATAAATAAATAAGCTATCATTCATAGTGCACTAAATTTTAAACATTTTAAATTACAACATTGTTTGTGAAAGTCCAACAAAGTTAAATGTATACTCAAACCTGAAAAGTTGTGTGGCTCCGTTTTCATTTGATTATCATTGTGGCAGCAGTTGGAACACTGTGCTATCCCCGCTGTGTATTACATATTTTAAACCTAGCTAACAGTCGCTAGGAATTACTGACATGTTTCAAAACGGTGCTGTGTTTGAGCCAACAAGACAGTGATTAAGGCAATATAAAGTTAGATTTGGACGCGTATACATCCGGAAACAGAAAAAAATCTACGATGAAAAAATTTACTTTCATGATGTCAAAACACTCTTTGTCCATTATCTTCACGAAATATAATCAAAACGTTCCGCAAATTCGCGGGAGACCGTCTTCTGGCAGCAAGAGAAAAAGAGCGGAAAGACAGCCGGCTAGATACTGACAAACTATGTAAAATGTCCGTGTTACATTTAACCCCGCGTTAGGCCTACATTTATCCCCGCGCTCCCCTATTCTGTAGCTCCTGGCAGTGATGTTTCACCTCATGAAATATAGTTTATGTTCACATTTATGACACAGACAGTAGATAATATTATGTTCACATTTATGACACAGACAGTAGGCTTCTGCCAGGCACTTTCAGGGATACAAATCGAAAAAATATGTATATATGTGCATATTTAGCCTATATGCAAAATACTCCTTTTTTCACGTCAACTATGTGCTATGGTCATTAAATGGCTTTCCTTTTCACTTAAGTCCAGCAAATAATTCATTTATTTTAACACATTTGGTGGCATCTGCCAGTTATTGTCGTTGTTATGAAGTACAGTCGTATGTTTGCATAATTCATTTTGAACACTATAATGCTTTCAAAATCTGAGGTAAATTATCCGTTATGGCTTGTGGCACAGTGACCTATTTTTAACTAAAAATAAATAATGTGTACTCATAACCAGTGTAATTTCTTCATTCTGTCAGCCGCGACGTCGCAGAAATAGGAACCGTTTCTAAATTAGAAACTTCGCATGTCGCCGTCGCGTATGGTTAGGACAAAAACTCTGATTTATTAACATGGAAAAGATACTTTTTATCGCGTGTCGCGGCGTCGTGTGTAGTTAGGACACGGTGTAAGCGGCCACTTCTCAAGTCTAGAATCTGAACTTGATTCCGATTGGCCAGTGTCAGACAGTCAGACCTGTCAGTCTCGCAGCTCGCGTCAGCTTCATGCGGCTTCATGAGAGAGACGCATAAGTCCGGAATTGGACAATTTAACAATATACTTACGATAGAATATATTTACAATTAATAATGATTTAAAAACAAAATACATAACGCGCCGGGCCGCCGGCCCAAGCAGACCGCGGCCCACCAGGAATCTCCCGGTAGTCCCGATGGCCAGTACATGCCTTAGTATCTTTAATATATTTTCATAATTTTGAAGAAGTTTGGTGTGGGAATAATTAAAAATTACTTAAGAGGGGGGAAATAAAAATGTAAAGGCTGGTTTTGCAAAACATTCACATACAGACTGAAACAACCGACTTCCTGTTTTGCTGGCTTAAAGTTGCTTGGGCTAATGAGATCTATAAGTGTACCGAGTTTAATATTATTATATGCAAGTGTGTTTGATTTATGGACCCAATTTTCAGACCAAGTTAATGGACCAAGTTAATTTAATTAATGAACTAATTATATAAAACTATTGTCAATGCACTACAATTAAACTGGCTATGTGCCTTCACTTATAAAAAAAATAAAATAAAAACTTATTTAAAAAATCCCAGGCTTAAGAAATGTATTTTATTTATGCTGGCCAGACACACAGCAGTTAAATGGTTAATTAAGCCCCCTCCCCCTGCTAACACACACACACACACACACACACACACAGAGAGAGAGAGAGACAGGCAAAGGCTCAGACATATGCTCAGAGGGAGTATGACTACATTCAAACTAAAATATCTGACTTTCTGTGGGTCCTAGCTATTGAGTGTGAATTAGAAAGTTGTCCGGCTTGAGGAGTACAATATACATACTGATTTTTGTAACTGTAGATAAAACTAACAACCCCACTTTTGTCAAAAGGTGGCGCTACTGAGCCCTCACCACGCCCGTTTCTGAAACTTTGCACATGTCTACTGGCTATTAAATGTGATGTGTCTGATGAGTTTCATGCAATTTGAAGCATGCTAAGGGTCTCAAAAGCATCCTAAAAGAATTGGAAAGTTTGATGCGTCGCCACGGCAACAGTTTCAAAGATATCAAGAATCCATTCACAGGTCTACATCTGCCGTATGTTTACATTATACAGATGAAGTTTGAAGCAAATTGGATTAAAATAAGAGGGTGATTTCAAAGCATTTTGAAAATGACACACTTTCTGCTGCCAGTTGGTGGCGCTATAACTTTGACACACAATAGTCACATCCATGTGATCGTCCTCTTACAGCGAACACACTCCTGAAGTTTCATCACGATCGGTTGATGTATGCTGAAGTTATGACACACTTCCTGTTTCACATTTTTCGCCATGATTTCATTTCCTCGCCACGGCCAAACCGTTCGAGATATCAAAAATCCCCTCGCAAACTTTCATCCTCAATGTCTTGACTTCACGCTGACTGAGTTTCGTAGAATTTGGATAAGAGCTCTAGGAGGAGTATTAAAAATTCCATTGCAAGTGTTTTACAAAGAACCTTAAATAACCGACTTCCTGTTGGGCTGGGGTAAAAAGTAAAAGTGCGACGTATATATGAAATGATGAGATCAACATGTGTACCGAGTTTCATATTAGTACATACAAGCGTGTTTGATTTATGGACCAAGTGTTCGGACTCCTTTCCAGGTGGCGCTGTCGAGCCCCCCTGCCACGCCCGGGTACCATCTTCAGGCCGGCCCTAATGGCAGCGGGTTCTGACCCGTGTGCAAAGTTTCAAGAGTTTTCGAGCACGTTAAGGGCCCCAAAAGTGCCCAAATAGTCGTATAAATAATAATAATAATAATAAATATATATATATAAATATAGCTGCGAGCAGCGATTGCGGGCCCAAGCCGGTGGCACCGCAACCCCGGTGCCTTTAGTTACCTAAAGGCACCGGGATGGCGGTACCGCCGGCTTTGGCCCGCAATCGCTGCTCGCAGCTATATTTATATATATATATATATATATATATAAAGCCGGTGGCACCGTACCCTTGGTGCTTTTAGGGTTATTCTACATGACGTGCAAAAACGTAACCCCCGCTTTGACTGTCAAAAAGAAGTGTGCTGAAGAGCTTGCAGCAGTGAAGGCTCTGCAAAAGTGCGGATCGAGGGCACATTTTAACCACAAAGTATGCATGAGCAACCTTCTGAAAGGTCAGGTGTACATCAAGGTCTACATCTGTACAGTGTTTACATTATAGTATGTAGGGATGCGCCGATCCGATACTCAGGATCGTTATCAGCTCCGATACTGCCATCTTTGCCGGATCGGGTATATTTACACCACTTTAATCAAACCACTCTTCTTTAAAACATTACGATGTGATTTTTTCCACATGTATTTTGTTACTCTTATTGAGCTATTTTGTCCGCATAAAAGATTCACTGCCAATCGTACGTGCTCACATCATTCTCTTTCTGTGAAAGCTGTATACTGCATTCACCAGTTTTCACTCTACAGCTATTGACCAGAGCACTGAAATTATTTCTCACTTAAACTACAATCAAATGGATTTTCCCACACATTTTGCATTAGTCCTCTGCATGGCATTTTATTATTTTCTGAGCAGCTTCAGAAGTGCATGCACACAGCCTAGAACACATGACACGCACACACAGTCACGAGAGAGGCGCGATCGAACTCTGTGTGTGTTTGTGTGTGAACAATGGAAACTCCATTTTGTTCATACAGGAAAATATTCAGACTAATGTCTTGTGGGAGCAACAGAATACATGTAACAGCATTATGTAATCAGGAAACAAAAATCCAGTAACTGTATATTATTACAGTGAGTTACATCAAAAAAAGTAATCAGATTGTAGTTACTTTTTGAAAAAGTATAAAGTACTTAAAGCCAATTAATATAAAGTGGGACCCTTTTTTATGAAATAATTTGTAACTGTATCGGAATACATTTTTTAAAGTAACCCTCCCAAGCCTGGTCTTGTGTGGACGTCGTGAAATTAGAAAATAGAGATAGTTCATTTAGTTCTTTAGCCTATATACATGTTTTTATATCCACATATTTTGTTCTAATGTCACAAATAATAATCTTAGGGTTTACTATAGCCTACATTTCACTCAAATATTTTTGTACTTTCGAGCAATAAACTGAAAGTAATGTGAATATTGCCATTCAGGGCTGGACTGGGACAAAAAATCAGCCCTGGACACTTCATCCAGACCGGCCCACTATGCAAACACACACACACACGTGCATTAATCTATACGTGCATTAATCTGCATGTAAAATTACTGATTAGATTTTATTTACTATCAAAACCAAGAAAAAACTATTAAAATAATAAACAAAGGGAATGGAAATGATTTTATAAGGCTTTATTGTAAATAACTGGTCTGAATTTATGTGCCACTTAATATTTTAATAGAATATTCTTAGGCTACATATATTTCATGAAGTGCAACATCACGGTGAGGACCTACAGAAATATATATTCTGTAGCTCCTGGCAGTGATGTTTCACCTCATGAAATATAGTTTATATAATATAGCATAAGAATATTCTGTTACAATATTATGTTC
The DNA here is from genome assembly GCA_038021265.1 of Cyprinella venusta. Taxonomy (NCBI): domain Eukaryota; kingdom Metazoa; phylum Chordata; class Actinopteri; order Cypriniformes; family Leuciscidae; genus Cyprinella; species Cyprinella venusta. Next base: position 14,673,308 of record CM075885.1, read on the forward strand.
ACATTTATGACACAGACAGTAGATAATATTATGTTCACATTTATGACACAGACAGTATAGGCTTCTGCCAGGCACTTTCAGGGAGACAAATTGAAAAAATATGTATTTATGTGCATATTTATATGCAAAATACTCCTTTTTTCACATCAACTATGTGCTATGGTCATTAACACTAGAACTACCGGAATTCCATAACTACTACAACGACCATAGCGGTCATTCTGACCGTTCAAACTTTAACGTTCATTTGGCTGTACTGAACGTCATTTTCGTCATGTCATATCTGCATTTGAACCTTTCTCTTTAAGTTTTCCAGTGACACTTATAATTCCTGTTGTCATGTTATAATGCCATCGCCCTTAAAACAAGCAAAATATTATATCATATTATAAAGCCAATACAAAAATATTTCCCGACAGGTGCTGCCGAGGAAAGTTTTGCGTCAAAAATATTTTTTCACCGCACTCTCCACGTGAATAGACATGCAAAAAATCTAGGAAACGTCAAAGCTTCATACAGTAGCCTACAGCCCTGTTATACAAATACAATCAATGTGAAATCTAAAAATAAATAGATATACAATGTTAAGATAGATGATAATAAAGATGTGGGCTCATTTGAACGGTGGAAACCCCCCTATTCATTCACTGACGTTACGCACACACACATAGGAAAACACCGCTTCGCGTGCAGCTTCAGTCCCTCACACTACTTTGTGACATTTGGCACATGACTCCTTGATTTAATTTTTGCAGTTTCTCCTTACTTGGCACTGCCTTCATCATCTTCGTCCCGGACCGCCTACCCGACTCTCGCACCAGTTGAGTGGCTTTTGATTTCATGTTGTCGGAGCGAAATTCGCTTGCCAGTTGCGTGATGGACGCGAAACTTGCTCATTTGTGCACTTCTACAATATGTGCGTGTTGATCGCGGGAAATATAGCGGACTTATGATATTTATAATGCGTGCGGTCAAAATGACCGCCATGGCCATTCTAGGTAGAAATAGGACGCAACTGTTTTGTGTTTTGTGATTGTAATAAAATAACAGTGCCAGAATAAAATATACACATATTTAGGAAAAGTCAGAGTCCTACAGCCACATTGATTTTATTTTAACAAATAAGTTATTACACTGTAAATTTTAAAAACGGTCAAAATGACCGCCTTGGGAGTTCTGGTGTTAAATGGCTATCCTTTTCACTTAAGTCCAGCAAATAATTCATTTATTTTAACACATTTGGTGGCATCTGCCTCAAGTTATTGTCGTTGTTATGAAATACAGTCGTATGTTTGCATAGAATTCATTTTGAACACTATAATATTACATGCTTTCAAAATCTGAGGTAAATTATCCGTTATGGCTTGTGGCACAGTGACCTATTTTTAACTAAAAATAAATAATGTGTACTCATAACCAGTGTAATTTCTTCATTCTGTCAGCCGCGACATCGCAGAAATAGGAACCGTTTCTAAATTAGAAAAAACTTCGCATGTCGCCGTCGCGTCTGGTTAGGACAAAAACTCTGATTTACATGGAAAAGATACCTTTTATCGCGTGTCGCGGCGTCGTGTGTAGTTAGGACATATTGTACTGTAACGGTAGTCGATACGCGTTCTTCTGATCATTAAAAAGAATGAGGTTATATTGACAGATGAATAGGCTACGCTCAGTTTATCAAATACGCTCAGTTTATTAAATGTCTCTTGCAAACTATGAAGAGACAATGATGAATCAATACACACTGACATGGCGATGCTGGACTGATTCTTTATTTACACCATCATACAGTAATTTTGTCGGTTGTTTATTACAGATATTAGCATGCATTTTATTGATCATCAGCTAATTTCATCAATAGACATCAATAAGAGAGAGTGGCAACAGCCCTTGTAAGAGTCAAGAGATCATTTCTTTCTTTACTTGAAGATGATTGTGTAGATGATTAAGCGTCTCTGACTTACTTTCACTTTTATTTGCGATGTTTGCACGTTGGTTTGACGCTCAGCTGCTGCTCATCTGCGGTGGTGATGCGTGTCGCTGTAGCGCTGTCATGTCTGACTATAACAGCCTGTAAACGCTCTCACTCGTTTATTTTTTAGCATTTTTGGGAGGAGTAAAATATACATGTGTGATATCAACAACCAGATTGCGTTTACACGTAAAGATCCGAACACAATGCGAGCCAGACTACCTCCAGATGGTCAGGCAAATCGATCACAATCCGATCACAACGTAATACCTTGCATTGATATTTCTTTTTTATTATCCGGATAACTTATATGGATACAGATCGCATTTTAATACCAGGTGTAGGGGTCTCAGAGACGAGACCGGCGAGAAACTTCACGAGACCTGCGGATAGCCTCCACAGGGCGGGGAGATACTATACTGCCTATGGGAGCGGCCGCTTCTCCGCTCTTGATTCCGATTGGCCAGTGTCAGACAGTCAGACCTGTCAGTCTCGCAGCTGGACCAAGTTTATGGACCAAGTTAATTTAATTAATAAACTAATTATATAAAACTATTGTCAATGCACTACAATTTAACTGGTTATATTATGCATTCACTTATAAAAATTAAAATAAAAACTTATTTAAAACATACCAGGCTTAAGAAATGTATTAAGAAATTACACAGCAGAAAAAAACACACAGCACTGAAATGGTTAAGTTAAGCCCCTCCCCCTACTAACACACACACAGAGAGAGACAGAGATGTAGGCTCAAAGGGAGCATGACCAGATTCAAACAAACATATCTTACTTTCTGTGGGTCCTAGTTAAAGAGTGTCAATTAGAAAGTTGTCCGGGTCGAGGAGTGCAATATACATACTGATTTTTGTAACTGTAGATAAAACTAACAACCCAACTTTTGTCAAAAGGTGGCGCTACTGAGCCCTCACCACGCCCGTTTCTGAAACTTTGCACATGTCTACTGGCTAATAAATGTGATGTGTCTGAGGAGTTTCATGCAATTTGAAGCATGCTAAGGGTCTCAAAAGCATCCTAAAAGAATGGTAAAGTTTGATGCGTCACCACGGCAACAGTTTCAAAGATATTAAGAATCCATTCACAGGTCTACATCTGCCGTATGTTTACATTATACAGATGAAGTTTGAAGCAAATCGGGTTAAAATAAGAGGGTGATTTCAAAGCATTTTGAAAGTGACACACTTCCTGCTGCCAGTTGGTGGCGCTATAACTTTGACACACAATAGTCACATCCATGTGATCGTCCTCTTACGGCGAACACACTCCTGAAGTTTCATCAAGATCAGTTAATGTATGCTGAAGTTAGGACACACTTCCTGTTTCACGTTTCTCACCATAATTTTGTTTCCTCGCCACAGCCAAACCGTTCGAGATATCAAAAATCCCCTCGCAATTTTTGATCGTCTATGTCTTGACTTCAGGCTGACCGAGTTTCGTTCCATGCGGATGAATGCTCTAGGAGGAGTACATTAAATTCCATTGCAAGCATTTAAAAAAAAAACGTAAATATCTGACTTCCTGTTGGGCTGGGGTAAAAAGTAAAAGTGCGATGAATATATGAAACGATGAGATCGACATGTGTACCGAGTTTCATATTATTACATGCAAGCGTGTTTGATTTATGGACAAAGTGTTCAGACCCTGTTCCAGGGGGCGCTGACGAGCCGCCCTGCCGCGCCCGGGTACCAGCTTCAGCCCGGCTCTGATGGCCGCGGGTTCTGACCCGTGTGCAAAGTTTCAAGAGTTTTTGAGCATGTTAAGGGCCCCAAAAGTGCCCGGATAGTCGTTAGAAAAAAAAAAAAAAAAAAAAAAAAAAAAAAAAAAAAAAAAAAAATAATCCTAAGGAAAACAATAGGGCCTTCGCCCTTTCAGGGCTTGGGCCCTAAAAAAAATCCTAAGGAAAACAATAGGGCCTTCGCCCTTTCAGGGCTTGGGCCCTAAATATAGCTGCGAGCAGCGATTGCGGGCCCAAGCCGGTGGCACCGCAACCCCGGTGCCTTTAGTTACCTAAAGGCACCGGGATGGCGGTACCGCCGGCTTTGGCCCGCAATCGCTGCTCGCAGCTATATTTATATATATATATATATATATAAAGCCGGTGGCACCGCCACCTTGGTGCTTTTAGGGTTATTCTACTTGACATGCAAAAACATAACCCCCGCTTTGACTGTCAAAAAGAAGTGTGCTGAAGAGCTTGCATCAGTGAAGGCTCTGCAAAAGTGCACATTGAGGGCACATTTTAACCACAAAGTATGCGTGAGCAACCTTCTGAAAGGTCAGGTGTACATCCAGGTCTACATCTGTACTGTGTTTACATTATAGTATTTAGGAATGCGCCGATCCGATACTCAGGATCGGTATCAGCTCCGATACTGCCATCTTTGCCGGATCGGGTATATTTACACCACTTTAATCCAACCACTCTTCTTTAAAACATTATGATGTGATTTTTTTCACATGTATTTTATTACTCTTATTGAGCTATTTTGTCCACACACAGGACTCACTGCCAATCGTACGTGCTCACATCATTCTCTTTCTGTGAAAGCTGTATACTGCACTCACCAGTTTTCACTCTACAGCTATTGACCAGAGCACTGAAATTATTTCTCACTTACACTACAATCAAATGGATTTTCTCACACATTTTGCGTTAGTCCTCCGCATGGCATTTTATTATTTTCTGCGCAGCTTCAGAAGTGCATGCACACAGCCTAGAACACATGACACGCACACACAGTCACGAGAGAGGCGCGATCGAATGCGTGTTTGTGTGCGAACAATGGAAACTCCTTTTTGTTCATACAGGAAAATATTCAGACTAATGTCTTGTGGGAGCAACAGAATACATGCAACGGCATTATGTAATCAGGATACAAAAATCTAGTGAGTTACATCAAAAAAAGTAGTAATCAGATTGTAGTTACTTTTTGAAAAAGTATATAGTACTTAAAGCCATTTAATATAAAGTGGGACCCTTTTTTTATGAAATAATTTGTAACTGTATCGGAATACATTTTTAAAGTAACCCTCCCAAGCCTGGTCTTGTGTGGACGTCCGTTACTTTCACTTTTTAAGTTAGCGATTTTTAAGGCCCCAATCCTACTGTATTACCTATTATACTGTATTGCCAACTGTATTAATGTGTGGATATTGATCCAATAGTTCTACCTAATTTTGAACACAAGAGGGCAGTATAGCACTATGAATGATTTTTTCTTTTTTGACTAAACCATTCTGTCTGTTTTTAAACTTAAACATAATTCTTAAATTAAAAAAAAAGGAATAAAATGGCTATAGTTCCAATATTGGTATAGTCTTATACAGTGTTGGGGTAGTTACTCAAAAAAGTAATTAGTTACTAGTTACTTCTGTAAATTGTAATGAGATTACTTTACTAGTTACTGCGTTGGAAAAATAACTTCACTACTTATTACTTAATTTCCTGTTTCTTAATTTACCGTGTAGCCTACATGGACAAACATCATATCAGTTTTTGCCCTATCATCACTTTATTGTAAAAATGTATACAAAATGACATGAAAGAACAATATCCCTGTCTGCACAAATAAATATGCCACACTGTAAAATTCACAAACAAAATGGGGTTCAAAATTCAAAATTTTAAAATGGTGTTTAACACAGAAGTTTCAAAACAGGCTGGGAGAATAAAACTCTTCTCCTGAGAACAAAACCAGCTTTTTAGTCGACTCATGGTAATAATAATAATTTAAAAAAAATAAAAGATGTCAATGAAAAATAATAAAATAAAGGTCACTTTATCCCATAAAATTCTTAATCCTAATTTAAAATGTATTTTTCTAAACCTGGGGAATTAATGGTCGACAGGGGAAGCATGTCTTCTACAATGAACCCTGCAACAATCCTGTTCATTTCGTTTTCCAAGACTTTCGAGCCTTGTTTTTACTTGACGTGTCCGAACGAGCGGAAAGGTGCGCGCGGCAAACACCGCACGCGATGCCGCATCCGAGGATGAACGACAAGAAGCCGAACCTGCACCGAACATGGAGCCTACATCTCCGCAACGGCACCCAGTTTGCGCATCTAAATCAGTTATTTATGTTTACAAAATGAGCCTAAGATCCATGTTTTATAAAATGTCCACGAAACTTAATGAAATGTTTAGTGAAATTAGAAAATAGAGATCGTTCATTTAGTTCTTTAGCCTAGCCTATATACATGTTTTTATATCGACATATTTTGTTCTAATGTCACAAATAATAATCTTAGGATTTACTATAGCCTACATTTCACTCAAATATTTTTGTGCTTTCGAGCAATAAACTGAAAGTAGGCTAATGTGAATATTGCCATTTGTTGAAACCCGTCTCTCTCTCTCCACTTCCCTCTCTCTCTCTCTCACTCAAATCGGTCTCTATGGCAACGGCGCGCACGCACCACTAGACGGAACTCTCCACACAGGCAAACACAGCTTGGGTAACGCAGGAAAGCGCGTTCCTTTATTATAGTAGTGTAGTTACCAATATTTTCAGTGTAATGCGTTACTTTACTTACCCAAACTCGTTTGTAACTCGTTACCCCCAACACTGGTCTTATAGAAAATAAATGGTGAATAATAACATTTTTAATTCCTCATCCAATCATCCTTTTGTTATGGATCAATATCATAGCTAGAGACGTAGAAAAGGGCTGCACGGTTTTGCAATAAATAATAATAAATAAAATAAAATAAACATATAAATATTGTAATTGCAATTAAATTAGATTTGTGTGGCAGCTGCATGTACAATTATTATTATTAATAATAATAACATTAATAATAATACAAATGAGCTTAGAATAAAAATTTAAATGGTTTAAAAACAGGCCATATTTTTAATAAATAAATAAGCTATCATTCATAGTGCACTAAATTTTAAACATTTTAAATTACAACATTGTTTGTGAAAGTCCAACAAAGTTAAATGTATACTCAAACCTGAAAAGTTTTGTGGCTCCGTTTTCATTTGATTATCATTGTGGCAGCAGTTGGAACACTGTGTTAACTAACCCCGCTGTGTATTACATATTTTAAACCTAGCTAACAGTCGCTAGGAATTACTGACATGTTTCAAAACGGTGCTGTGTTTGAGCCAACAAGACAGTGATTAAGGCAATATAAAGTTAGATTTGGACGCGTATACATCCAACCCGGAAACAGAAAAAAATCTACGATGAAAAAATTTACTTTCATGATGTCAAAACACTCTTTGTCCATTATCTTCACGAAATATAATCAAAACGTTCCGCAAATTCGCGGGAGACCGTCTTCTGGCAGCAAGAGAAAAAGAGCGGAAAGACAGCCGGCTAGATACTGACTAACTATGTAAAATGTCCGTGTTACATTTAACCCCGCGTTAGGCCTACATTTATCCCCGCGCTCCCCTATTCTGTAGCTCCTGGCAGTGATGTTTCACCTCATGAAATATAGTTTATGTTCACATTTATGACACAGACAGTAGATAATATTATGTTCACATTTATGACACAGACAGTAGATATAGGCTTCTGCCAGGCACTTTCAGGGATAGGCTACAAATCGAAAAAATATGTATAGTCTATATGTGCATATTTATATGCAAAATACTCCTTTTTTCACGTCAACTATGTGCTATGGTCATTAAATGGCTTTCCTTTTCACTTAAGTCCAGCAAATAATTCATTTATTTTAACACATTTGGTGGCATCTGCCAGTTATTGTCGTTGTTGAAGTACAGTCGTATGTTTGCATAATTCATTTTGAACACTATAATGCTTTCAAAATCTGAGGTAAATTATCCGTTATGGCTTGTGGCACAGTGACCTATTTTTAACTAAAAATAAATAATGTGTACTCATAACCAGTGTAATTTCTTCATTCTGTCAGCCGCGACGTCGCAGAAATAGGAACCGTTTCTAAATTAGAAACTTCGCATGTCGCCGTCGCGTATGGTTAGGACAAAAACTCTGATTTATTAACATGGAAAATATACCTTTTATCGCGTGTCGCGGCGTCGTGTGTAGTTAGGACATATTGTACTGTAACGGTAGTCGATACGCGTTCTTCTGATCATTAAAAAGAATGAGGTTATATTGACAGATGAATAGGCTACGCTCAGTTTATCAAATACGCTCAGTTTATTAAATGTCTCTTGCAAACTATGAAGAGACAATGATGAATCAATACACACTGACATGGCGATGCTGGACTGATTCTTTATTTACACCATCATACAGTAATTTTGTCGGTTGTTTATTACAGATATTAGCATGCATTTTATTGATCATCAGCTAATTTCATCAATAGACATCAATAAGAGAGAGTGGCAACAGCCCTTGTAAGAGTCAAGAGATCATTTCTTTCTTTACTTGAAGATGATTGTGTAGATGATTAAGCGTCTCTGACTTACTTTCACTTTTATTTGCGATGTTTGCACGTTGGTTTGACGCTCAGCTGCTGCTTATCTGCGGTGGTGATGCGTGTCGCGTAGCGCCGTCATGACTCATGTCTGACTATAACAGCCTGTAAACGCTCTCACTCGTTTATTTTTTAGCATTTTTGGGAGGAGTAAAATATACATGTGTGATATCAACAACCAGATTGCGTTTACACGTAAAGATCCGAACACAATGCGAGCCAGACTACCTCCAGATGGTCAGGCAAATCGATCACAATCCGATCACAACGTAATTCCTTGCATTGATATTTCTTTTTTATTATCCGGATAACTTATCTGGATACAGATCGCATTTTAATACCAGGTGTAGGGGTCTCAGAGACGAGACCGGCGAGAAACTTCACGAGACCAGCGGAATGCCTCCACAGGGCGGGGAGATACTATACTGCCTATGGGAGCGGCCGCTTCTCCGCTCTTGATTCCGATTGGCCAGTGTCAGACAGTCAGACCTGTCAGTCTCGCAGCTGGACCAAGTTTATGGACCAAGTTAATTTAATTAATAAACTAATTATATAAAACTATTGTCAATGCACTACAATTTAACTGGTTATATTATGCCTTCACTTATAAAAATTAAAATAAAAACTTATTTAAAACATACCAGGCTTAAGAAATGTATTAAGAAATTACACAGCAGAAAAAAACACACAGCACTGAAATGGTTAAGTTAAGCCCCTCCCCCTACTAACACACACACAGAGAGAGACAGAGATGTAGGCTCAAAGGGAGCATGACCAGATTCAAACAAACATATCTTACTTTCTGTGGGTCCTAGTTAAAGAGTGTCAATTAGAAAGTTGTCCGGCTCGAGGAGTACAATATACATACTGATTTTTGTAACTGTAGATAAAACTAACAACCCAACTTTTGTCAAAAGGTGGCGCTACTGAGCCCTCACCACGCCCGTTTCTGAAACTTTGCACATGTCTACTGGCTAATAAATGTGATGTGTCTGAGGAGTTTCATGCAATTTGAAGCATGCTAAGGGTCTCAAAAGCATCCTAAAAGAATGGTAAAGTTTGATGCGTCACCACGGCAACAGTTTCAAAGATATTAAGAATCCATTCACAGGTCTACATCTGCCGTATATTTACATTATACAGATGAAGTTTGAAGCAAATCGGGTTAAAATAAGAGGGTGATTTCAAAGCATTTTGAAAGTGACACACTTCCTGCTGCCAGTTGGTGGCGCTATAACTTTGACACACAATAGTCACATCCATGTGATCGTCCTCTTACGGCGAACACACTCCTGAAGTTTCATCAAGATCAGTTAATGTATGCTGAAGTTAGGACACACTTCCTGTTTCACGTTTCTCACCATAATTTTGTTTCCTCGCCACAGCCAAACCGTTCGAGATATCAAAAATCCCCTCGCAATTTTTAATCGTCTATGTCTTGACTTCAGGCTGACCGAGTTTCGTTCCATGCGGATGAATGCTCTAGGAGGAGTACATTAAATTCCATTGCAAGCATTTTAAAAACAACCGTAAATATCTGACTTCCTGTTGGGCTGGGGTAAAAAGTAAAAGTGCGATGAATATATGAAACGATGAGATTGACATGTGTACCGAGTTTCATATTATTACATGCAAGCGTGTTTGATTTATGGACAAAGTGTTCAGACCCTGTTCCAGGGGGCGCTGACGAGCCGCCCTGCCACGCCCGGGTACCAGCTTCAGCCCGGCTCTGATGGCCGCGGGTTCTGACCCGTGTGCAAAGTTTCAAGAGTTTTTGAGCATGTTAAGGGCCCCAAAAGTGCCCGGATAGTCGTTAGAAAAAAAAAAAAAAAAAAAAAAAAAAAAAAAAAAAAAAAAAAAATAATCCTAAGGAAAACAATAGGGCCTTCGCCCTTTCAGGGCTTGGGCCCTAAATATAGCTGCGAGCAGCGATTGCGGGCCCAAGCCGGTGGCACCGCAACCCCGGTGCCTTTAGTTACCTAAAGGCACCGGGATGGCGGTACCACCGGCTTTGGCCCGCAATCGCTGCTCGCAGCTATATTTATATATATATATATATATATATATATATATATAAAGCCGGTGGCACCGCCACCTTGGTGCTTTTAGGGTTATTCTGCATGACGTGCAAAAACATAACCCCTGCTTTGACTGTCAAAAAGAAGTGTGCTGAAGAGCTTGCATCAGTGAAGGCTCTGCAAAAGTGCACATTGAGGGCACATTTTAACCACAAAGTATGCGTGAGCAATCTTCTGAAAGGTCAGGTGTACATCCAGGTCTACATCTGTACTGTGTTTACATTATAGTATTTAGGGATGCGTCGATCCGATACTCAGGATCGGTATCAGCTCCGATACTGCCGTCTTTGCTGGATCGGGTATATTTACACCACTTTAATCAAACCACTCTTCTTTAAAACATTATGATGTGATTTTTTTCACATGTATTTTATTACTCTTATTGAGCTATTTTGTCCACACACAGGACTCACTGCCAATCGTACGTGCTCAAATCATTCTCTTTCTGTGAAAGCTGTATACTGCACTCACCAGTTTTCACTCTACAGCTGTTGACCAGAGCACTGAAATTATTTCTCACTTAAACTACAATCAAATGGATTTTCTCACACATTTCACACACCTTTTTTTATGAAATAATTTGTAACTGTATCGGAATACATTTTTAAAGTAACCCTCCCAAGCCTGGTCTTGTGTGCACGTCCGTTACTTTCACTTTTTAAGTTAGCGATTTTTAAGGCCCCAATCCTACTGTATTACCTAATGTGGATATTGATCCAATAGTTCTACCTAATTTTGAACACAAGAGGGCAGTATAGCACTTTGAATGATTTTTTTCTCTTTTGACTAAACCATTCTGTCTGTTTTTAAACTTAAACATAATTCTTAAATTTAAAAAAAGGAATAAAATGGCTATAGTTCCAATATTGGTATAGTCTTATACAGTGTTGGGGTAGTTACTCAAAAAAGTAATTAGTTACTAGTTACTTCTGTAAATTGTAATGAGATTACTTTACTAGTTACTGCGTTGGAAAAGTAACTTCACTACTTATTACTTTACTTTCCCGTTTCTTAATTTACCGTGTAGCCTACATGGACAAACATCATATCAGTTTTTGCCCTATCATCACTTTATTGTAAAAATGTATACAAAATGACATGAAAGAACAATATCCCTGTCTGCACAAATAAATATGCCGCACTGTAAAATTCACAAACAAAATGGGGTTCAAAATTCAAAATTTTAAAATGGTGTTTAACACAGAAGTTTCAAAACAGGCTGGGAGAATAAAACTCTTCTCCTGAGAACAAAACCAGCTTTTTATTCGACTCATGGTAATAATAATAATTAAAAAAAAAATAAAAGATGTCAATGAAAAATAATAAAATATAGGGCTGGGTAAAAATATCGATTCATCAATGCATTGCAATTCTTTGCTTCTCAATTCAATATCGATTCATCAAATCCTATGAATCGATTCAGCCATCCAGGCCAGTGGCGGCGCTGTGGGTTACACTCTAGTGAGAGTGTTCAGCATTGTACAAGACGCGCTTTAGCAAAACCATAGACAGTAAAAGAAATGGACAGAGCGATCTCATTGGAACTCCATTGAGACGATTGAAGCCTGTTATGGGTGATTTTTTAGCACTTCCGTCCCTGACGCGCAGACTCATACAGAGCTAGTGTACGTAGTTGTGACGTGAGTGAACCGTTTGACTTCTAGTGCGGTGGCATGAGAAATCTGAATCATTCCCTCCTGAAACATGCGCAGAGGCAGAGAGTATGAATAGAAGCTGTCCACGGGCTAGGAGAAGGAGACAAGTTTGCTAGGTATTCTGATAAATTATTTTGTCATTTTGCCTCCACGTTTCCCGATTGCGCGCGAGCTTCTTCTCGTGTCCATACGGTAATCTCAAAACTGTGCGACAGAGAGTCGCGTGGGTATGACGCAATCGTTAGCCTACTTTCACTTAAACTGCTTCTACGGGGCCATAACATAAGCTACAAGGTAATGGAGCTATTTATACATTGTCGAGTTTCTTAAGAAATAAATAAAGGACAAATGGAGTCTTCAAACGCCTCAGATGTAAAGTTATTCACTGTCAAAGTGACGCCAAAATGAACGGGAGTCAATGAGAATGCTAACGCAAGTGAAGTTCTGCCACAAGATGTCAGCTCCCACGAGGCTTCAACTTCCGCTCGATGGATTACCCCCTTGAGCAAAACAGCGCGAAGACGGGCAGCAGCTGCACTCCGTTCAAGCCTGATTCAAGCCTGCCCCACTAACATTAAAAGCCGACGTTAGGGCTCATTTTGGATTCCACTGAAAGCCGGGAACTATGGAAGCTTGTTTCCGCCACAGAATGGAAAATAAAATGTAATTGCGACTTTTTATCTCACAATTCTGACTTTTTTTCTCACAATTGGGAGTTTACCTCTCGCAATTCTGACTTTATTTCTCAGAATTGCTAGATATAAAGTCAAAATTGCGGGATATAAAGTCACAATTGCGGGATATAAAGTCAGAATTGTGGGATATATCGCAATTGCGTGTTATAAAGTCAGAAATGCATGATAAAGTTAGAATTGTGAGATATACACTATTCTGAGAGGGAAAAAGGTTAGTCTTTTTTCCCCTGATAACTCGCAGTTGCTGTTAAGAGTGATCAGCTGTTAAGTTAAGTGTTATTGTTTACAAAATTATAATTATAATATTAGACTTTTTTGAGTATCCACATTTTGTGCTTCTGTTTACATTTCTTTTATAACTTGAATGTATAGAAAGAAAGAAATATATTTTCTACTACTTAGTTACATGCACTTTAGAGGTGTTGTTAAAGCACTGTACAGTGCTTGTCACAGTTGTGTTTGTAATTCAACACATACAATATTGTACAGTTTATTCTGATGAATAAACCATGACAGAAAACAAACATGCTGGGGTCAATTTGTTCTTTAACATTGGTAATACTGCGCACATTATTTAAAAATATACTCTGGCACTTAATTACTTGTGTATTTACTTATTATTGAATCGATATCGAAGCTAATAAATCAATATTGAATCGAAGTCGAATCGAAGCCTCAAGAATTGAAATCGAATCGAATTGTGAAATGCCTAACAATACCCAGCCCTAAAAATAAAGGTCACTTTATCCCATAAAATTCTTAATCCTAATTTAAAATGTATTTTTCTAAACCTGGGGGATTAATGGTCGACAGGGGAAGCATGTCTTCTACAATGAACCCTGCAACAATCCTGTTCATTTCGTTTTGTGTTATCCAAGACTTTCGAGCCTTGTTTTTACTTGACGCGTCCGAACGAGCGGAAAGGTGCGCGCGGCAAACAGCGCACGCGATGCCGCATCCGAGGATGAACGACAAGAGGCCGAACCTGCACCGAACATGTAGCCTACATCTCCGCAACGGCACCCAGTTTGCGCATCTAAATCAGTTATTTATGTTTAAAAAATGAGCCTAAGATCCAATAGAGTTCTCAACGGGCCTGAAAATTATTACCCGACCCGACCCGGCCCGTGGCTTTTAAAGCCCGAACCCGATGTAACCCGACACATCAACATGAATTATCTCCCCGAACCCGGCCCGCGGCCCGACTCGGACGCGCTCCACAATCTATTGCCGTTGCGGCGTCTATTCATTCCGGTGAAATCACAAAATAAAATGCACACAAACTTAGAAAGATTGACTAACTAGTAGGGCTGTAATCAACCAAAGAAATCCTTGGTCGACCAAAGTCTTGTCCTGCGATTAGTCGAAAAAAAAAAAAAACCTTATTTTGATTGAACATTCTTTTAAACAATTGTCATAGAGCATTTATAAAACAACAACGAAAAACATCACAAATAAATAAAACTATAATAATAATACAATTCTTTGAGAATTAAGTGATTTTAACTGAAAAAAGTGAGGAGCTCTGTCTATGCAGTCACAATCGTGCACCTGATCACACCACACGATACAAAAAAAAATAACTGCTATCTGCCATATTATAAAAAATCCTAACAAAAGCTCTCGTTTATACAGACTTTATATTCTTCTTTACTTACAAAGCTATGGGTTAACTTTTGTCCAGCCGATCTAGGCATTTTAAACAAACACACAAAATACCCAAATAGCTTAAAAAACAATCCGAATAATAATAGGCTGTATTTTGGAAGGCATATAGGTTTATTTTCGTTTTGTTGCATTATTTAGGCTATTTTACAAATACAAATAAAAACGAAAAACATATTAAGAAAACACAATCTATTGAATCAGCATGATATAACCGGTAAAAGGGCTGCTCACGTCTTTTGCGCGCTCAAGTTCGATTCAAATATAGGCGTGCGCTGTGCGGGCTCATAATGGAGCAACACTCCACAGTCTCGTCGTCTTTGTTTTACAATGCAGCCAGACAAAAGATTTAGATTTCTTGGACATTTTGTCGACTAAAGTCAAAACAAGCAGCGTTCTAACTGAATGAATACAGCATCCCTTACCGAGCGCGAAGCTGCAGCGCAGCCGGCCACAGGCGCGTTCCCGAGTCTCTATGTGTGTGCGCTAAAACTGTGTCTCATCCCAAAGCGCCATATACAACGGACGCTTTTACAAAAGCGTAAATATCAAACGCACATGGCACCCTTCAGCGAACAGCAGTGATGATTAATCATTTGGTTTTTATTGGGCGGAAAAGATTAAGCCCGAGGTCCGACCCGATCATTTGCTTATATTTTCGACCCGAACCCGTGGGTCCCGTCGGGTTTGTCGGGCCGACCCGACCCGTTGAGAACTCTTATAAAATGTCCACGAAACTTTATGAAATGTTTAGTGAAATTAGAAAATAGAGATCGTTCATTTAGTTCTTTAGCCTATATATACATGTTTTTATATCCACATATTTTGTTCTAATGTCACAAATAATAATCTTAGGGTTTACTATAGCCTACATTTCACTCAAATATTTTTGTGCTTTCGAGCAATAAACTGAAAGTAATGTGAATATTGCCATTTGCCGAAACCCTTCTCTCTCTCTCCACTTCCCTCTCTCCTTCACTCAAATCGGTCTCTATGGCAACGGCGCGCACGCACCACTAGACGGAACTCTCCACACAGGCAAACACGGCTTGGGTAACGCAGGAAAGCGCGTTCCTTTAGTATAGTAAAGTAGTGTAGTTACCAATATTTTCAGTGTAATGCGTTACTTTACTTACCCAAAAAAGTAATATCGTTACTGTAATTCGTTACTTTGTAACTCGTTACCCCCAACACTGGTCTTATAGAAAATAAATGGTGAATAATAAAATTTTTAGAAGATATGAGACGTTTCCTGATTCTTTTTTTGACATAATCCCTCGCCATTCGATATCCGTTCAGAATTTAGTATCTTTAATATATTTTCATAATTTTGAAGAAGTTTGGTGGTAATAATTAAAAATTACTTAAGAGGGGGGGAATAAAAATGTAAAGGCTGGTTTTGCAAAACATTCACATACAGACTGAAACAACCGACTTCCTGTTTTGCTGGCTTAAAGTTGCTTGGGCTAATGAGATCTATAAGTGTACCGAGTTTAATATTATTATATGCAAGTGTGTTTGATTTATGGACCCAATTTTCAGACCAAGTTTATGGACCAAGTTAATTTAATTAATGAACTAATTATATAAAACTATTGTCAATGCACTACAATTAAACTGGCTATATGCCTTTACTTATAAAAAATTAAAATAAAAACTTATTTAAAAAATCCCAGGCTTAAGAAATGTATTTTATTTATGCTGGCCAGACACACAGCAGTTAAATGGTTAATTAAGCCCCCTCCCCCTGCTAACACACACACACACACACACACACAGAGAGAGAGAGAGACAGGCAAAGGCTCAGACATATGCTCAGAGGGAGTATGACTACATTCAAACTAAAATATCTGACTTTCTGTGGGCCCTAGCTATTGAGTGTGAATTAGAAAGTTGTCCGGCTTGAGGAGTACAATATACATACTGATTTTTGTAACTGTAGATAAAACTAACAACCCCACTTTTGTCAAAAGGTGGCGCTACTGAGCCCTCACCACGCCCGTTTCTGAAACTTTGCACATGTCTACTGGCTATTAAATGTGATGTGTCTGATGAGTTTCATGCAATTTGAAGCATGCTAAGGGTCTCAAAAGCATCCTAAAAGAATTGGAAAGTTTGATGCGTCGCCACGGCAACAGTTTCAAAGATATCAATAATCCATTCACAGGTCTACATCTGCCGTATGTTTACATTATACAGATGAAGTTTGAAGCAAATTGGATTAAAATAAGAGGGTGATTTCAAAGCATTTTGAAAATGACACACTTTCTGCTGCCAGTTGGTGGCGCTATAACTTTGACACACAATAGTCACATCCATGTGATCGTCCTCTTACAGCGAACACACTCCTGAAGTTTCATCACGATCGGTTGATGTATGCTGAAGTTATGACACACTTCCTGTTTCACATTTTTTGCCATGATTTCATTTCCTCGCCACGGCCAAACCGTTCGAGATATCAAAAATCCCCTCGCAAACTTTCATCCTCAATGTCTTGACTTCACGCTGACTGAGTTTCGTAGAATTTGGATAAGAGCTCTAGGAGGAGTATTAAAAATTCCATTGCAAGTGTTTTATAAAGAACCTTAAAAAACCGACTTCCTGTTGGGCTGGGGTAAAAAGTAAAAGTGCGACGTATATATGAAATGATGAGATCAACATGTGTACCGAGTTTCATATTATTACATACAAGCGTGTTCGATTTATGGACCAAGTGTTCGGACCCCTTTCCAGGTGGTGCTGTCGAGCCCCCCTGCCACGCCCGGGTACCATCTTCAGCCCGGCCCTAATGGCCGCGGGTTCTGACCCGTGTGCAAAGTTTCAAGAGTTTTCGAGCACGTTAAGGGCCCCAAAAGTGCCCAAATAGTCGTATAAATAATAATAATAATAATAAATATAGCTGCGAGCAGCGATTGCGGGCCCAAGCCGGTGGCACCGCAACCCCGGTGCCTTTAGTTACCTAAAGGCACCGGGATGGCGGTACCGCCGGCTTTGGCCCGCAATCGCTGCTCGCAGCTATATTTATATATATATATATATATATATATATTTAGCCGGTGGCACCGCCACCTTGGTGCTTTTAGGGTTATTCTACATGACGTGCAAAAACGTAACCCCCGCTTTGACTGTCAAAAAGAAGTGTGCTGAAAAGCTTGCAGCAGTGAAGGCTCTGCAAAAGTGCGGATCGAGGGCACATTTTAACCACAAAGTATGCGTGAGCAACCTTCTGAAAGGTCAGGTGTACATCAAGGTCTACATCTGTACTGTGTTTACATTATAGTACTTAGGAATGCGCCGATCCGATACTCAGGATCGGTATCAGCTCCGATACTGCCATCTTTGCCGGATCGGGTATATTTACACAACTTTAATCAAACCACTCTTCTTTAAAACATTATGATGTGATTTTTTTCACATGTATTTTATTACTCTTATTGAGCTATTTTGTCCACACACAGGACTCACTGCCAATCGTACGTGCTCACATCATTCTCTTTCTGTGAAAGCTGTATACTGCACTCACCAGTTTTCACTCTACAGCTATTGACCAGAGCACTGAAATTATTTCTCACTTAAACTACAATCAAATGGATTTTCTCACACATTTTGCGTTAGTCCTCCGCATGGCATTTTATTATTTTCTGCGCAGCTTCAGAAGTGCATGCACACAGCCTAGAACACATGACACGCACACACAGTCACGAGAGAGGCGCGATCGAACTCTGTGTGTTTGTGTGCGAACAATGGAAACTCCTTTTTGTTCATACAGGAAAATATTCAGACTAATGTCTTGTGGGAGCAACAGAATACATGCAACGGCATTATGTAATCAGGATACAAAAATCTAGTGAGTTAAATCAAAAAAAGTAGTAATCAGATTGTAGTTACTTTTTGAAAAAGTATATAGTACTTAAAGCCATTTAATATAAAGTGGGACCCTTTTTTTATGAAATAATTTGTAACTGTATCGGAATACATTTTTAAAGTAACCCTCCCAAGCCTGGTCTTGTGTGCATGTCCGTTAATTTCACTTTTTAAGTTAGCGATTTTTAAGGCCGCAATCCTACTGTATTACCTATTATACTGTATTGCCAACTGTATTAATGTGTGGATATTGATCCAATAGTTCTACCTAATTTTGAACACAAGAGGGCAGTATAGCACTATGAATGATTTTTTTCTTTTTTGACTAAACCATTCTGTCTGTTTTTAAACTTAAACATAATTCTTAAATTTAAAAAAAGGAATAAAATGGCTATAGTTCCAATAATGGTATAGTCTTATACAGTGTTGGGGTAGTTACTCAAAAAAGTAATTAGTTACTAGTTACTTCTGTAAATTGTAATGAGATTACTTTACTAGTTACTGCGTTGGAAAAATAACTTCACTACTTATTACTTTACTTTCCTGTTTCTTAATTTACCGTGCAGCCTACATGGATAAACATCATATCAGTTTTTGCCCTATCATCACTTTATTGTAAAAATGTATACAAAATGACATGAAAGAACAATATCCCTGTCTGCACAAATAAATATGCCGCACTGTAAAATTCACAAACAAAATGGGGTTCAAAATTCAAAATTTTAAAATGGTGTTTATCACAGAAGTTTCAAAACAGGCTGGGAGAATAAAACTCTTCTCCTGAGAACAAAACCAGCTTTTTATTCGACTCATGGTAATAATAATAATTTAAAAAAAATAAAAGATGTCAATGAAAAATAATAAAATAAAGGTCACTTTATCCCATAAAATTCTTAATCCTAATTTAAAATGTATTTTTCTAAACCTGGGGAATTAATGGTCGACAGGGGAAGCATGTCTTCTACAATGAACCCTGCAACAATCCTGTTCATTTCGTTTTCCAAGACTTTTAAGGAAATATAAAGTTAGATTTGGGCGTATACATCCAACCCGGAAACAGAAAAAACTCTACGATGAAAAAATTTACTTTCATGATGTCAAAACACTCTTTGTCCATTATCTTCACGAAATATAATCAAAACGTTCCGCAAATTCGCGGGAGACCGTCTTCTGGCAGCAAGAGAAAAAGAGCGGAAAGACAGCCGGCTAGATGTAAAATGTCCGTGTTACATTTAACCCCGCGTTAGGCCTACATTTATCCCCGCGCTCCCCTATTCTGTAGCTCCTGGCAGTGATGTTTCACCTCATGAAATATAGTTTATGTTCACATTTATGACACAGACAGTAGATAATATTATGTTCACATTTATGACACAGACAGTAGATATTCTGCCAGGCACTTTCAGGGATACAAATCGAAAAAAATATGTATAGGCTATATGTGCATATTTATATGCAAAATACTCCTTTTTTCATGTCAACTATGTGCTATGGTCATTAAATGGCTTTCCTTTTCACTTAAGTCCAGCAAATTCATTTATTTTAACACATTTGGTGGCATCTGCCAGTTATTGTCGTTGTTATGAAGTACAGTCGTATGTTTGCATAATTCATTTTGAACACTATAATGCTTTCAAAATCCGAGGTAAACTATCCGTTATAGCTTGTGGCACAGTGACCTATTTTTAACTAAAATAAATAATGTTTACTCATAACCAGTGTAATTTCTTCATTCTGTCAGCCGCGACGTCGCAGAAATAGGAACCGTTTCTAAATTAGAAACTTCGCATGTCGCCGTCGCGTATGGTTAGGACAAAAACTCTGATTTATTAACATGGAAAAGATACCTTTTATCGCGTGTTGCGGCGTCGTGTGTAGTTAGGACACGGTGTAAGCGGCCGCTTCTCAAGTCTAGAATCTGAACTTGATTCCGATTGGCCAGTGTCAGACAGTCAGACTGTCCTGTCAGTCTCGCAGCTCGCGTCAGCTTCATGCGGCTTCATGAGAGAGACGCATAAGTAACATACAGACTGAAACAACCGACTTCATGTTTTGCTGGCTTAAAGTTGCTTGGGCTAATGAGATCTATAAGTGTACAGAGTTTAATATTATTATATGCAAGTGTGTTTGATTTATTGACCCAATTTTCAGACCAAGTTAATGGACCAAGTTAATTTAATTAATGAACAAATTATATAAAACTATTGTCAATGCACTACAATTAAACTGGCTATGTGCCTTTACTTATAAAAAAAATAAAATAAAAACTTATTTAAAAAATCCCAGGCTTAAGAAATGTATTTTCTTTATGCTGGCCAGACACACAGCAGTTAAATGGTTAATTAAGCCCCCTCCCCCTGCAAATACACACACACACACACACACACAGAGAGACAGGCAAAGGCTCAGACATATGCTCAGAGGGAGTATGACTACATTCAAACTAAAATATCTGACTTTCTGTGGGTCCTAGCTATTGAGTGTGAATTAGAAAGTTATCCGGCTCGAAGAGTACAATATACATACCGATTTTTGTAACTGTAGATAAAACTAACAACCCCACTTTTGTCAAAAGGTGGCGCTACTGAGCCCTCACCACGCCCGTTTCTGAAACTTTGCATGTGTCTACTGGCTAATAAATGTGATGTGTCTGTCGAGTTTCATGCGATTTCAAGCATGCTAAGTGTTTCAAAGGCATCCTAAAAGAATGGTAAAGTTTAATGCGTCGCCACGGAAACAGTTTCAAAGATGACAAGAATCCATTCACAGGTCTACATCTGCCGTGTATTTACATTATACAGATGAAGATTGAAGCAAATCGGGTTAAAATAAGATTGTGATTTCAAAGCATTTTGAAAGTGACACACTTCCTGCTGCCAGTTGGTGGCGCTATAACTTTGACACACAATAGTCACATCCATGTGATCGTCCTCTTACAGCGAACACACTCCTGAAGTTTCATCAAGATCGGTTGATGTATGCTGAAGTTATGACACACTTCCTGTTACACGTTTCTTACCATAATTTTGTTTCCTCGCCACAGCCAAACCGTTCGAGATATCAAAAATCCCCTCGCAATTTTTGATCCTCTATGTCTTGACTTCAGGCTGACCGAGTTTCGTTCCATGCGGATGAATGCTCTAGGAGGAGTACATTAAATTCCATTGCACGCGTTTTAAAAACAACCTTAAATATCTGACTTCCTGTTGGGCTGGGGTAAAAAGTAAAAGCGCGATGTATATATGAAACGATGAGATCGACATGTGTACCGAGTTTCATATTATTACATGCAAGCGTGTTTGATTTATGGACAAAGTGTTCAGACCCTGTTCCAGGGGGAGCTGACGAGCCGCCCTGCCACGCCCGGGTACCAGCTTCAGCCCGGCTCTGATGGCCGCGGGTTCTGACCAGTGTGCAAAGTTTCAAGAGTTTTTGAGCATGTTAAGGGCCCCGAAAGTGCCCGGATAGTCGTTAGAAAAAAAAAAAATAAATAATCGCAAGGAAAACAATAGGGCCTTCGCCCTTTCAGGGCTTGGGCCCTAATAATAATCCTAAGGAAAACAATAGGGCCTTCGCCCTTTCAGGGCTTGGGCCCTAATAATAATAATAATAAATATAGCTGCGAGCAGCGATTGCGGGCCCAAGCCGGTGGCACCGCAACCCCGGTGCCTTTAGTTACCTAAAGGCACCGGGATGGCGGTACCGCCGGCTTGGGCCCGCAATCGCTGCTCGCAGCTATATTTATATATATATATATATATATATATATATATATATATATATATAAAGCCGGTGGCACCGCCACCTTGGTGCTTTTAGGGTTATTCTACATGACGTGCAAAAACATAACCCCCGCTTTGACTGTCAAAAAGAAGTGTGCCGAAGAGCTTGTTTATGTGTCACTTAATATTCTAATAGAATATTCTTAGGCTATACTACGTATATTTCATGAAGTACAACATCACGGTGAGGACCTACAGAAATATATATTCTGTAGCTCCTGGCAGTGATGTTTCACCTCATGAAATATAGTTTATATAATATAGCATAAGAATATTCTGTTACAATATTATGTTCACATTTATGACACAGACGGTAGATAATATTATGTTCACATTTATGACACAGACAGTATAGGCTTCTGCCAGGCACTTTCAGGGATACAAATTGAAAAAATATGTATTTATGTGCATATTTATATGCAAAATACTCCTTTTTCACATCAACTATGTGCTATGGTCATTAAATGGCTATCCTTTTCACTTAAGTCCAGCAAATAATTCATTTATTTAACACATTTGGTGGCATCTGCCTCAAGTTAGCGTTGTTATGAAATACAGTCGTATGTTTGCATAGAATTCATTTTGAACACGATAATATTACATGCTTTCAAAATCTGAGGTAAATTATCCGTTATGGCTTGTGGCACAGTGACCTATTTTTAACTAAAAATAAATAATGTGTAGCTACTCATAACCAGTGTAATTTCTTCATTCTGTCAGCCGCGACGTCGCAGAAATAGGAACCGTTTCTAAATTAGAAACTTCGCATGTCGCCGTCGCGTCTGGTTAGGACAAAAACTCTGATTTACATGGAAAAGATACCTTTTATCGCGTGTCGCGGCGTCGTGTGTAGTTAGGACACGGTGTAAGCGGCCGCTTCTCAGGTCTAGAATCTGAACTTGATTTTTGATTGGCCAGTGTCAGACAGTCAGACCTGTCAGTCTCTCAGCTCGCGTCAGCTTCATGCGGCTTCATGAGAGAGACGCATAAGTCCGGAATTGGACAATTTAACAATATACTTACGATAGAATATATTTACAATTAATAATGATTTAAAAACAAAATACATAACGCGCCGGGCCGCCGGCCCAACCAGACCGCGGCCCACCGGGAATCTCCCGGTAGTCCCGATGGCCAGTACATGCCTGATTTAGTATCTTTAATATATCGTCGCTGCCCGATGAAACTCACGTATGTCCAAAACGGTTACTTTTCAGGAAGTGGAAAAAAACATGTTATTTCAAAAGCAGCTGAACGTAGCATTCTCATGCTTGGCACAACATCTTTAAATGTAACCATATTCTTGCCAGTGTCATGATATAATCCATATTTGACCCAAAATCGAGTTTAAATGGACATACGTGCATATTGTACTGTAACGGTGGTCGATAAGCGTTCTTCCGTTCATTAAAAGAATGAGGTTAGCCTATATTGATAGATGAATAGGCTACGCTCAGTTTATCAAATACGCTCAGTTTATTAAATGTCTCTTGCAAACTATGAAGAGACAACCCAGCAAGCAATAGCCATCATTTCACCGTCTAGGTTAAATAGAGACCCGATATAGTCCGGCTATGTGTAACCCACTTCTAGCCAAAATAACATTGAATCATGGCTAAATGTATTTTTTCCAAAATAACTTGCAAAATGTATTATATTCCATCATGTAAGCAAAGTCAACTGTGATTACAAGGTGTTTGGTTTGATTTCTTTGACATTTTCTATGTGTAGGCTGTGTGAAGACGCGATCTAGCTCGTATAGTCTGTCCGGCTATTTATAGCCCACTTCTAGTCGAAACTGATTAATTGTCGTTTTAATGAATTGTTGGGCAGGCAACGCATGAGATAGTTGATATCCCATCATGTTCGCATTGGTAAACATATCTACAAGGTGCCAGTGTCATATCATGACATGGTCGATTTGTAGTCACGATCCTCTGAATTGGATGGGCTATGTGCAGTCTGCTTTTAGCCCACTGGCGAAATCGAGGCTATCAGTGGTCTACGTTTAACGGCTTGGCTATAGCCCTGATTTAGACCAGCGATTAGTAGGCTATTGCCAAAATAAATCTTAAAATTGTTTTCTTGTTTTTCACCCACGCAGCTTCATGTTTGCTGTCACAGTCACACATTAATTAAAAATCTATGGTTTTATTTGACTGTTTTTCATTTTAAATTAAATAAAAATGCAATTACATTTATCAACCGCTAGATGGCAACAGCCCTACTGAGACATGACTGCTGACAACGCGAGTCTTGATAGCACAGATCACCGGTCACGCGATCGCCGATCGACCATTCTCAAATATTTTAAACGAGGCAGAGCATTGCATTCAGCTGACGGTCGACGACAACAGGTAAAATACATTCCCACTTTTGTCTTTTAAGCATATGTGTTTTCATTTTGACGTGTTAATTTTTTAGATAAATTATTTGTTATCATGTGTTGTTGGAATCGTGACATTTTAGCGGGTGTGTCATGGTACATGCACGTGTAGGCCTAACGTTACTGAATCCAAAGCTGTAAACATGAAACACATGCAATCTATTATAAAGTGTTATGAAAGCCACACTTATATTTGGCTCTTTTCTTTAGATCATTGTGATATAAAAATAGCATTTCCTCACTAAATCTCTCGTCTTTGACAAAGTCCATCATTGATATAAATTATAAAATTGAATTTGTCTGAACATTGGCTTGTTGGAGAGCATAAGCAAATAGAGTAGAATAATATTTGTTATTGTACAAGCAAAGTAAGATGAAGTTTCATTCAAAATGCCTTCATTAATTCAAGTTTGAAACTTTCAAATTAATTTTATAATAGGCTACAGCATAAAAATACAAATGATTGGCTATATAAAATAAGCAAATCTAAAAAGTCTCCGCCAGTATATCAATAATGCAAATAGCTCCGATGTGCATTAAAACCTAAACAGAACACAAGAACACACACACACACACACACACACACACACACACAAAACGTACATGTACTTTCAACAATGCTTTTCTTGTGCTAATTATTTTATTCTTATTTGGCAGATGCTGTGATGACCAACTTCCCAGCAGCAACAGAGTTTTCTATTTTATTAGCCTATCTTAAGTTGTTCATGTTAAAATAATTTTATATTTTTAATTTTAATATTGGTGTGGTAATTTTTATGTTTTGAAGTTACGTAATGTTGTTCTTTTGCTAAATAAAGCCTTTTATATATATATATATATATATATATATATATATATATATATATATATTTTTGGAATGGCTTGTTATTTATGTGAACCTGTTATATTTGAGTGAAAAGAATCTTTTAACCATTTTGTTGTCTATTGCATGTATATGTAGTCGTTTAATAGTTGTCTAATTGATGACTAGTCTATTCTTGGGCTTAGACGTCTATTAGATTTTCACTGACAGCCCAAATTTAGCCTTGTTTTAGCCTAGACCCATATGCACTGCCTATTAGACGTATAAATGTAGTCGTTCAATAGCCGTCTAATTGTTGACCATAGTCTGTTCTTGGGCTATGGTTAGATGTCTATTCTTGGGCTATGGTTAGACGTCTATTAGATTTTCACTGACAGCCCAAATTTAGCCTTGATTTAGCCTAGACGTCTGGGCTATGTTTTGACGGCTATTAGACGTCTTTTGGACGTAAAATTGCTTGCTGGGAATGATGAATCAATACACACTGACATGGCGATGCTGGACTGATTCTTTATTTACACCATCATACAGTAATTTTGTCGGTTGTTTATTACAGATATTAGCATGCATTTTATTGATCATCAGCTAATTTCATCAATAGATATCAATAAGAGAGAGTGGCAACAGCCCTGGTAAGAGTCAAGAGATCATTTCTTTCTTTACTTGAAGATGAATGTGTAGATGATTAAGCGTCTATGACTTACTTTCACTTTTATTTGCGATGTTTGCAGTTAGTTTGACGCTCAGCTGCTGCTCATCTGCGGCGGTGATGCGTGTCGCAGCGCCGTCATTTCTGACAATAACATAGCCTGTAAACGCCCTCACTCGTTTATGTTTTAGCATTTTTGGGAGGAGTAAAATATACATGTGTGATATCAACAACCAGATTGCGTTTACACGTAAAGATCCGAACACAATGCGAGCCAGACTAGCCTACCTCCAGATGGTCAGGCATATCGATCACAATCCGATCACAACGTAATACCTTGCATTAACATTTCTTTTTTTATTATCCGGATAACTTATCTGGATACAGATCGCATTTTAATACCAGGTGTAGGGGTCTCAGAGACTAGACCGGCGAGAAACTTCACGAGAACGGCGGAAAGCCTCCACAGGGCGGGGAGATACTATAGGCTACTGCCTATGGGAGCGGCCGCTTCTCCGCTCTTGATTCCGATTGGCCAGTGTCAGACAGTCAGACCTGTCAGTCTCTCAGCTCGCGTCCGCTTCATGCGGCTTCATGAGAGAGACGCATAAGTCCGGAATTGGATGATTTAACAAATACTTACGATAGAATATATTTACAATTAATAATGATTTAAAAACAAAATACATAACGCGCCGGGCCGCCGGCCAAACCAGACCGCGGCCCACCGGGAATCTCCCGGTAGTCCCGATGGCCAGTACATATGCCTGATTTAGTATCTTTAATATATTTTCATAATTTTGAAGAAGTTTGGTGTGGGAATAATTAAAAATTACTTAAGAGGGGGGAAATAAAAATGTAAAGGCTGGTTTTGCAAAACATTCACATACAGTACAGACCGAAACAACCGACATCCTGTTGGGCTGGCTTAAAGTTGTTTGGGCTAATGAGATCTATAAGTGTACCGAGTTTAATATTATTATATGCAAGTGTGTTTGATTTATGGACCCAATTTTCAGATCAAGTTTATGGACCAAGTTAATTTAATTAATAAACTAATTATATAAAACTATTGTCAATGCACTACAATTTAACGGGTTATATTATGCCTTCACTTATAAAAATTAAAATAAAAACTTATTTAAAACATACCAGGCTTAAGAAATGTATTAAGAAATTACACAGCAGAAAAAACACACAGCAGTGAAATGGTTAAGCCCCTCCCCTACTAACACACACACAGACAGAGACAGAGATGTAGGTTCAAAGGGAGCATGACCAGATTCAAACAAACGTATCTTACTTTCTGTGGGTCCTAGGTAATGAGTGTCAATTAGAAAGTTGTCCGGCTCGAGGAGTACAATATACATACCGATTTTTGTAACTGTAGATAAAACTAACAACCCAACTTTTGTCAAAAGGTGGCGCTACTGAGCCCTCACCACGCCCGTTTCTGAAACTTTGCACATGTCTACTGGCTAATAAATGTGATGTGTCTGAGGAGTTTCATGCAATTTGAAGCATGCTAAGGGTCTCAAAAGCATCCTAAAAGAATGGTAAAGTTTGATGCGTCGCCACGGCAACAGTTTCAAAGACATCAATAATCCATTCACAGGTCTACATCTGCCGTATGTTTACATTATACAGATGAAGTTTGAAGCAAATCGGGTTAAAATAAGAGGGTGATTTCAAAGCATTTTGAAAGTGACACACTTCCTGCTGCCAGTTGGTGGCGCTATAACTTTGACACACAATAGTCACATCCTAGTGATCGTCCTCTTACAGCGAACACACTCCTGAAGTTTCATCAAGATCGGTTGATGTATGCTGAAGTTAGGACACACTTCCTGTTTCACGTTTCTCACCATAATTTTGTTTCCTCGCCACAGCCAAACCGTTCGAGATATCAAAAATCCCCTCGCAATTTTTGATCCTCTATGTCTTTACTTCAGGCTGACCGAGTTTCGTTCCATGCGGATGAATGCTCTAGGACGAGTACATTAAATTCCATTGCACGCGTTTTAAAAACAACCGTAAATATCTGACTTCCTGTTGGGCTGGGGTAAAAAGTAAAAGCGCGATGTATATATGAAACGATGAGATCGACATGTGTACCGAGTTTCATATTATTACATGCAAGCGTGTTTGATTTATGGACAAAGTGTTCAGACCCTGTTCCAGGGGGCGCTGACGAGCCGCCCTGCCGCGCCCGTGTACCAGCTTCAGCCCGGCTCTGATGGCCGCGGGTTCTGACCCGTGTGCAAAGTTTCAAGAGTTTTTGAGCATGTTAAGGGCCCCGAAAGTGCCCGGATAGTCGTTAGAAAAAAAAAAAAAAAAAAAAAAAAAAAAAAAAAAAAAAAAAAAAAATAATCCTAAGGAAAACAATAGGGCCTTCGCCCTTTCAGGGCTTGGGCCCTAATAAATATAGCTGCGAGCAGCGATTGCGGGCCCAAGCCGGTGGCACCGCAACCCCGGTGCCTTTAGTTACCTAAAGGCACCGGGATGGCGGTACCGCCGGCTTTGGCCCGCAATCGCTGCTCGCAGCTATATTTATATATATATATATATATATATATATATATATAAAGCCGGTGGCACCGCACCCTTGGTGCTTTTAGGGTTATTCTACATGACGTGCAAAAACGTAACCCCCGCTTTGACTGTCAAAAAGAAGTGTGCTGAAGAGCTTGCAGCAGTGAAGGCTCTGCAAAAGTGCGGATCGAGGGCACATTTTAACCACAAAGTATGCATGAGCAACCTTCTGAAAGGTCAGGTGTACATCAAGGTCTACATCTGTACTGTGTTTACATTATAGTATGTAGGGATGCGCCGATCCGATACTCAGGATCGTTATCAGCTCCGATACTGCCATCTTTGCCGGATCGGGTATATTTACACCACTTTAATCAAACCACTCTTCTTTAAAACATTACGATGTGATTTTTTCCACATGTATTTTGTTACTCTTATTGAGCTATTTTGTCCGCATAAAAGATTCACTGCCAATCGTACGTGCTCACATCATTCTCTTTCTGTGAAAGCTGTATACTGCATTCACCAGTTTTCACTCTACAGCTATTGACCAGAGCACTGAAATTATTTCTCACTTAAACTACAATCAAATGGATTTTCCCACACATTTTGCATTAGTCCTCTGCATGGCATTTTATTATTTTCTGAGCAGCTTCAGAAGTGCATGCACACAGCCTAGAACACATGACACGCACACACAGTCACGAGAGAGGCGCGATCGAACTCTGTGTGTGTTTGTGTGTGAACAATGGAAACTCCATTTTGTTCATACAGGAAAATATTCAGACTAATGTCTTGTGGGAGCAACAGAATACATGTAACAGCATTATGTAATCAGGAAACAAAAATCCAGTAACTGTATATTATTACAGTGAGTTACATCAAAAAAAGTAATCAGATTGTAGTTACTTTTTGAAAAAGTATAAAGTACTTAAAGCCAATTAATATAAAGTGGGACCCTTTTTTATGAAATAATTTGTAACTGTATCGGAATACATTTTTTAAAGTAACCCTCCCAAGCCTGGTCTTGTGTGGACGTCGTGAAATTAGAAAATAGAGATCGTTCATTTAGTTCTTTAGCCTATATACATGTTTTTATATCCACATATTTTGTTCTAATGTCACAAATAATAATTTTAGGGTTTACTATAGCCTACATTTCACTCAAATATTTTTGTACTTTCGAGCAATAAACTGAAAGTAATGTGAATATTGCCATTCAGGGCTGGACTGGGACAAAAAATCAGCCCTGGACACTTCATCCAGACCGGCCCACTATGCAAACACACACACACGTGCATTAATCTATACGTGCATTAATCTGCATGTAAAATTACTGATTAGATTTCATTTACTATCAAAACCAAGAAAAAACTATTAAAATAATAAACAAAGGGAATGGAAATGATTTTATAAGGCTTTATTGTAAATAACTGGTCTGAATTTATGTGCCACTTAATATTTTAATAGAATATTCTTAGGCTATACTACATATATTTCATGAAGTGCAACATCACGGTGAGGACCTACAGAAATATATATTCTGTAGCTCCTGGCAGTGATGTTTCACCTCATGAAATATAGTTTATATAATATAGCATAAGAATATTCTGTTACAATATTATGTTCACATTTATGACACAGACAGTAGATAATATTATGTTCACATTTATGACACAGACAGTATAGGCTTCTGCCAGGCACTTTCAGGGAGACAAATTGAAAAAATATGTATTTATGTGCATATTTATATGCAAAATACTCCTTTTTTCACATCAACTATGTGCTATGGTCATTAAATGGCTATCCTTTTCACTTAAGTCCAACAAATAATTCATTTATTTTAACACATTTGGTGGCATCTGCCTCAAGTTATTGTCGTTGTTATGAAATACAGTCGTATGTTTGCATAGAATTCATTTTGAACACTATAATATTACATGCTTTCAAAATCTGAGGTAAATTATCCGTTATGGCTTGTGGCACAGTGACCTATTTTTAACTAAAAATAAATAATGTGTACTCATAACCAGTGTAATTTCTTCATTCTGTCAGCCGCGACATCGCAGAAATAGGAACCGTTTCTAAATTAGAAACTTCGCATGTCGCCGTCGCGTCTGGTTAGGACAAAAACTCTGATTTACATGGAAAAGATACCTTTTATCGCGTGTCGCGGCGTCGTGTGTAGTTAGGACATATTGTACTGTAACGGTAGTCGATACGCGTTCTTCTGATCATTAAAAAGAATGAGGTTATATTGACAGATGAATAGGCTACGCTCAGTTTATCAAATACGCTCAGTTTATTAAATGTCTCTTGCAAACTATGAAGAGACAATGATGAATCAATACACACTGACATGGCGATGCTGGACTGATTCTTTATTTACACCATCATACAGTAATTTTGTCGGTTGTTTATTACAGATATTAGCATGCATTTTATTGATCATCAGCTAATTTCATCAATAGACATCAATAAGAGAGAGTGGCAACAGCCCTTGTAAGAGTCAAGAGATCATTTCTTTCTTTACTTGAAGATGATTGTGTAGATGATTAAGCGTCTCTGACTTACTTTCACTTTTATTTGCGATGTTTGCACGTTGGTTTGACGCTCAGCTGCTGCTTATCTGCGGTGGTGATGCGTGTCGCAGTAGCGCCGACATGTCTGACTATAACAGCCTGTAAACGCTCTCACTCGTTTATTTTTTAGCATTTTTGGGAGGAGTAAAATATACATGTGTGATATCAACAACCAGATTGCGTTTACACGTAAAGATCCGAACACAATGCGAGCCAGACTACCTCCAGATGGTCAGGCAAATCGATCACAATCCGATCACAACGTAATACCTTGCATTGATATTTCTTTTTTATTATCCGGATAACTTATCTGGATACAGATCGCATTTTAATACCAGGTGTAGGGGTCTCAGAGACGAGACCGGCGAGAAACTTCACGAGACCTGCGGAATGCCTCCACAGGGCGGGGAGATACTATACACTGCCTATGGGAGCGGCCGCTTCTCCGCTCTTGATTCCGATTGGCCAGTGTCAGACAGTCAGACCTGTCAGTCTCGCAGCTGGACCAAGTTTATGGACCAAGTTAATTTAATTAATAAACTAATTATATAAAACTATTGTCAATGCACTACAATTTAACTGGTTATATTATGCATTCACTTATAAAAATTAAAATAAAAACTTATTTAAAACATACCAGGCTTAAGAAATGTATTAAGAAATTACACAGCAGAAAAAAACACAGCACTGAAATGGTTAAGTTAAGCCCCTCCCCCTACTAACACACACACACAGAGAGAGACAGAGATGTAGGCTCAAAGGGAGCATGACCAGATTCAAACAAACATATCTTACTTTCTGTGGGTCCTAGTTAAAGAGTGTCAATTAGAAAGTTGTCCGGCTCGAGGAGTACAATATACATACTGATTTTTGTAACTGTAGATAAAACTAACAACCCAACTTTTGTCAAAAGGTGGCGCTACTGAGCCCTCACCACGCCCGTTTCTGAAACTTTGCACATGTCTACTGGCTAATAAATGTGATGTGTCTGAGGAGTTTCATGCAATTTGAAGCATGCTAAGGGTCTCAAAAGCATCCTAAAAGAATGGTAAAGTTTGATGCGTCACCACGGCAACAGTTTCAAAGATATTAAGAATCCATTCACAGGTCTACATCTGCCGTATGTTTACATTATACAGATGAAGTTTGAAGCAAATCGGGTTAAAATAAGAGGGTGATTTCAAAGCATTTTGAAAGTGACACACTTCCTGCTGCCAGTTGGTGGCGCTATAACTTTGACACACAATAGTCACATCCATGTGATCGTCCTCTTACGGCGAACACACTCCTGAAGTTTCATCAAGATCAGTTAATGTATGCTGAAGTTAGGACACACTTCCTGTTTCACGTTTCTCACCATAATTTTGTTTCCTCGCCACAGCCAAACCGTTCGAGATATCAAAAATCCCCTCGCAATTTTTGATCGTCTATGTCTTGACTTCAGGCTGACCGAGTTTCGTTCCATGCGGATGAATGCTCTAGGAGGAGTACATTAAATTCCATTGCAAGCATTTAAAAAAAACCCGTAAATATCTGACTTCCTGTTGGGCTGGGGTAAAAAGTAAAAGTGCGATGAATATATGAAACGATGAGATCGACATGTGTACCGAGTTTCATATTATTACATGCAAGCGTGTTTGATTTATGGACAAAGTGTTCAGACCCTGTTCCAGGGGGCGCTGACAAGCCGCCCTGCCACGCCCGGGTACCAGCTTCAGCCCGGCTCTGATGGCCGCGGGTTCTGACCCGTGTGCAAAGTTTCAAGAGTTTTTGAGCATGTTAAGGGCCCCAAAAGTGCCCGGATAGTCGTTAGAAAAAAAAAAAAAAAAAAAAAAATATAGCTGCGAGCAGCGATTGCGGGCCCAAGCCGGTGGCACCGCAACCCCGGTGCCTTTAGTTACCTAAAGGCACCGGGATGGCGGTACCGCCGGCTTTGGCCCGCAATCGCTGCTCGCAGCTATATTTATATATATATATATATATATATATAAAGCCGGTGGCACCGCCACCTTGGTGCTTTTAGGGTTATTCTACATGACGTGCAAAAACATAACCCCCGCTTTGACTGTCAAAAAGAAGTGTGCTGAAGAGCTTGTTTATGTGTCACTTAATATTCTAATAGAATATTCTTAGGCTATACTACATATATTTCATGAAGTGCAACATCACGGTGAGGACCTACAGAAATATATATTCTGTAGCTCCTGGCAGTGATGTTTCACCTCATGAAATATAGTTTATATAATATAGCATAAGAATATTCTGTTACAATATTATGTTCACATTTATGACACAGACAGTAGATAATATTATGTTCACATTTATGACACAGACAGTATAGGCTTCTGCCAGGCACTTTCAGGGATACAAATTGAAAAAATATGTATTTATGTGCATATTTATATGCAAAATACTCATTTTTTCACATCAACTATGTGCTATGGTCATTAAATGGCTTTCCTTTTCACTTAAGTCCAGCAAATAATACATTTATTTTAACACATTTGGTGGCATCTGCCTCAAGTTATCGTTGTTATGAAATACAGTCGTATGTTTGCATAGAATTCATTTTGAACACTATAATATTACATGCTTTCAAAATCTGAGGTAAATTATCCGTTATGGCTTGTGGCACAGTGACCTATTTTTAACTAAAAATAAATAATGTGTACTCATAACCAGTGTAATTTCTTCATTCTGTCAGCCGCGACGTCGCAGAAATAGGAACGTTTCTAAATTAGAAACTTCGCATGTCGCCGTCGCGTCTGGTTAGGACAAAAACTCTGATTTACATGGAAAAGATACCTTTTATCGCGTGTCGCGGCGTCGTGTGTAGTTAGGACACGGTGTAAGCGGCCGCTTCTCAGGTCTAGAATCTGAACTTGATTCCGATTGGCCAGTGTCAGACAGTCAGACCTGTCAGTCTCTTAGCTCGCGTCAGCTTCATGCGGCTTCATGAGAGAGACGCATAAGTCCGGAATTGGACAATTTAACAATATACTTACGATAGAATATATTTACAATTAATAATGATTTAAAAACAAAATACATAACGCGCCGGGTCGCCGGCCCAACCAGACCGCGGCCCACCAGGAATCTCCCGGTAGTCCCGATGGCCAGTACATATGCCTGATTTAGTATCTTTAATATATCGTCGCTGCCCGATGAAACTCACGTATGTCCAAAACGGTTACTTTTCAGGAAGTGGAAAAAAACATGTTATTTCAAAAGCAGCTGAACGTAGCATTCTCATGCTTGGCACAACATCTTTAAATGTAACCATATTCTTGCCAGTGTCATGATATAATCCATATTTGACCCAAAATCGAGTTTAAATGGACATACATGCATATTGTACTGTAACGGTGGTCGATACGCGTTCTTCCGATCATTAAAAAGAATGAGGTTAGCCTATATATATTGATAGATGAATAGGCTACGCTCAGTTTATCAAATACGCTCAGTTTATTAAATGTCTCTTGCAAACTATGAAGAGACAACCCAGCAAGCAATAGCCCTCATTTCACCGTCTAGGTTAAATAGAGACCCGATATAGTCCGGCTATGTGTAACCCACTTCTAGTCAAAATAACATTGAATCATGGCTAAATGTATTTTTTCCAAAATAACTTGCAAAATGTATTATATTCCATCATGTAAGCAAAGTCAACTGTGATTACAAGGTGTTTGGTTTGATTTCTTTGACATTTTCTATGTGTAGGCTGTGTGAAGACGCGATCTAGCTCGTATAGTCTGTCCGGCTATTTATAGCCCACTTCTAGTCGAAACTGATTAATTGTCGTTTTAATGAATTGTTGGGCAGGCAACGCATGAGATAGTTGATATCCCATCATGTTCGCATTGGTAAACATATCTAAGGTGCCAGTGTCATATCATGACATGGTCGATTTGTAGTCACGATCCTCTGAATTGGATGGGCTATGTGCAGTCTGCTTTTAGCCCACTGGCGAAATCGAGGCAATCAGTGGTCTACGTTTAACGGCTTGGCTATAGCCCTGATTTAGACCAGCGATTAGTAGGCTATTGCCAAAATAAATCTTAAAATTGTTTTCTTGTTTTTCACCCACGCAGCTTCATGTTTGCTGTCACAGTCACACATTAATTAAAAATCTACGGTTTTATTTGACTGTTTTTCATTTTAAATTAAATAAAAATGCAATTACATTTCTCAACCGCTAGATGGCAACAGCCCTACTGAGACATGACTGCTGACAACGCGAGTCTTGATAGCACAGATCA
Organism: Cyprinella venusta; assembly: GCA_038021265.1. Taxonomy (NCBI): domain Eukaryota; kingdom Metazoa; phylum Chordata; class Actinopteri; order Cypriniformes; family Leuciscidae; genus Cyprinella; species Cyprinella venusta. The sequence continues at coordinate 14,708,689 of CM075885.1, forward strand.
CCGGTCACGCGATCGACCATTCTCAAATATTTTAAACGAGGCAGAGCATTGCATTCAGCTGACGGTCGACGACAACAGGTAAAATACATTCCCACTTTTGTCTTTTCAGCATCTGTGTTTTCATTTTGACGTGTTAATTTTTTAGATAAATTATTTGTTATCATGTGTTGTTGGAATCGTGACATTTTAGCGGGTGTGTCATGGTACATGCACGTGTAGGCCTAACGTTACTGAATCCAAAGCTGTAAACATGAAACACATGCAATCTATTATAAAGTGTTATGAAATCCACAATTATATTTGGCTCTTTTCTTTAGATCATTGTGATATAAAAATAGCATTTCCTCACTAAATCTCTTGTCTTTGACAAAGTCCATCATTGATATAAATTATAAAATTGAATTTGTCTGAACATTGGCTTGTTGGAGAGCATAAGCTAATAGAGTAGAATAATGTTTGTTATTGTACAAGCAAAGTAAGATGAAGTTTCATTCAAAATGCCTTCATTAATTCAAGTTTGAAACTTTCAAATTAATTTTATAATACAGCATAAAAATACAAATGATTGGCTATATAAAATAAGCAAATCTAAAAAGTATCCGCCAGTATATCAATAATGCAAATAGCTCCGATGTGCATTAAAACCTAAACAGAACACAAGAACACACACACACACACACACACACACACACAAAACGTATGTACTTTCAACAATGCTTTTCTTGTGCTAATTATTTTATTCTGATTTGGCAGATGCTGTGATGACCAACTTCCCAGCAGCAACAGAGTTTTCTATTTTATCATCTTAAGTTGTTCATGTTAAAATAATTTTATATTTTAAATTTTAATATTGGTGTGGTAATTTTTATGTTTTGAAGTTACGTAATGTTGTTCTTTTGCTAAATAAAGACTTTTATATATATATTTTTTTTTGGAATGGCTTGTTATTTATGTGAACCTGTTATATTTGAGTGAAAAGAATCTTTTAACCATTTTGTTGTCTATTGCATGTATATGTAGTCGTTTAATAGTTGTCTAATTGATGACTAGTCTATTCTTGGGCTACATTTAGACGTCTATTAGATTTTCACTGACAGCCCAAATTTAGCCTTGTTTTAGCCTAGACCCATATGCACTGCCTATTAGACGTATAAATGTAGTCGTTCAATAGCCGTCTAATTGTTGACTATAGTCTATTCTTGGGCTATGGTTAGATGTCTATTCTTGGGCTATGGTTAGACGTCTATTAGATTTTCACTGACAGCCCAAATTTAGCCTTGATTTAGCCTAGACGTCTGGGCTATGTTTTGACGGCTATTAGACGTCTTTTGGACGTAAAATTGTTTGCTGGGAATGATGAATCAATACACACTGACATGGCGATGCTGGACTGATTCTTTATTTACACCATCATACAGTAATTTTGTCGGTTGTTTATTACAGATATTAGCATGCATTTTATTGATCATCAGCTAATTTCATCAATAGACATCAATAAGAGAGAGTGGCAACAGCCCTGGTAAGAGTCAAGAGATCATTTCTTTCTTTACTTGAAGATGAATGTGTAGATGATTAAGCGTCTCTGACTTACTTTCACTTTTATTTGCGATGTTTGCACGTTGGTTTGACGCTCAGCTGCTGTTCATCTGCGGCGGTGATGCGTGTCGCAGCGCCGTCATTTCTGACTATAACAGCCTGTAAACGCTCTCACTCGTTTATTTTTTAGCATTTTTGGGAGGAGTAAAATATACATGTGTGATATCAACAACCAGATTGCGTTTACACGTAAAGATCCGAACACAATGCGAGCCAGACTACCTCCAGATGGTCAGGCATATCGATCACAATCCGATCACAACGTAATACCTTGCATTAACATTTCTTTTTTATTATCCGGATAACTTATCTGGATACAGATCGCATTTTAATACCAGGTGTAGGGGTCTCAGAGACTAGACCGGCGAGAAACTTCACGAGACCGGCGGAAAGCCTCCACAGGGCGGGGAGATACTATACTGCCTATGGGAGCGGCCGCTTCTCCGCTCTTGATTCCGATTGGCCAGTGTCAGACAGTCAGACCTGTCAGTCTCTCAGCTCGCGTCCGCTTCATGCGGCTTCATGAGAGAGACGCATAAGTCCGGAATTGGATGATTTAACAAATACTTACGATAGAATATATTTACAATTAATAATGATTTAAAAACAAAATACATAACGCGCCGGGCCGCCGGCCAAACCAGACCGCGGCCCACCGGGAATCTCCCGGTAGTCCCGATGGCCAGTACATATGCCTGATTTAGTATCTTTAATATATTTTCATAATTTTGAAGAAGTTTGGTGTGGGAATAATTAAAAATTACTTAAGAGGGGGGAAATAAAAATGTAAAGGCTGGTTTTGCAAAACATTCACATACAGTACAGACCGAAACAACCGACATCCTGTTGGGCTGGCTTAAAGTTGTTTGGGCTAATGAGATCTATAAGTGTACCGAGTTTAATATTATTATATGCAAGTGTGTTTGATTTATGGACCCAATTTTCAGATCAAGTTTATGGACCAAGTTAATTTAATTAATAAACTAATTATATAAAACTATTGTCAATGCACTACAATTTAACGGGTTATATTATGCCTTCACTTATAAAAATTAAAATAAAAACTTATTTAAAACATACCAGGCTTAAGAAATGTATTAAGAAATTACACAGCAGAAAAAACACACAGCAGTGAAATGGTTAAGCCCCTCCCCTACTAACACAGACAGAGACAGAGATGTAGGTTCAAAGGGAGCATGACCAGATTCAAACAAACATATCTTACTTTCTGTGGGTCCTAGGTAATGAGTGTCAATTAGAAAGTTGTCCGGCTCGAGGAGTACAATATACATACCGATTTTTGTAACTGTAGATAAAACTAACAACCCAACTTTTGTCAAAAGGTGGCGCTACTGAGCCCTCACCACGCCCGTTTCTGAAACTTTGCACATGTCTACTGGCTAATAAATGTGATGTGTCTGAGGAGTTTCATGCAATTTGAAGCATGCTAAGGGTCTCAAAAGCATCCTAAAAGAATGGTAAAGTTTGATGCGTCGCCACGGCAACAGTTTCAAAGACATCAATAATCCATTCACAGGTCTACATCTGCCTTATGTTTACATTATACAGATGAAGTTTGAAGCAAATCGGGTTAAAATAAGAGGGTGATTTCAAAGCATTTTGAAAGTGACACACTTCCTGCTGCCAGTTGGTGGCGCTATAACTTTGACACACAATAGTCACATCCATGTGATCGTCATCTTACAGCGAACACACTCCTGAAGTTTCATCAAGATCGGTTGATGTATGCTGAAGTTAGGACACACTTCCTGTTTCACGTTTCTCACCATAATTTTGTTTCCTCGCCACAGCCAAACCGTTCGAGATATCAAAAATCCCCTCGCAATTTTTGATCCTCTATGTCTTGACTTCAGGCTGACCGAGTTTCGTTCCATGCGGATGAATGCTCTAGGAGGAGTACATTAAATTCCATTGCAAGCATTTTAAAAACAACCGTAAATATCTGACTTCCTGTTGGGCTGGGGTAAAAAGTAAAAGCGCGATGTATATATGAAACGATGAGATCGACATGTGTACCGAGTTTCATATTATTACATGCAAGCGTGTTTGATTTATGGACAAAGTGTTCAGACCCTGTTCCAGGGGGCGCTGACGAGCCGCCCTGCCGCGCCCGTGTACCAGCTTCAGCCCGGCTCTGATGGCCGCGGGTTCTGACCCGTGTGCAAAGTTTCAAGAGTTTTTGAGCATGTTAAGGACCCCAAAAGTGCCCGGATAGTCGTTAGAAAAAAAAAAAATAAATAATCCTAAGGAAAACAATAGGGCCTTCGCCCTTTCAGGGCTTGGGCCCTAATAATAATCCTAAGGAAAACAATAGGGCCTTCGCCCTTTCAGGGCTTGGGCCCTAAATATACAAAAACTACAAAATAATAAAATAGTAAAAATAATAAAGTATAAATAATAATAAAATAGTAAAATAATTAGGGCTGTCGAAACGATTAATCACGATTAATCGCATCCAAAATAAAAGTTTATGTTTACATAATATATGTGGGACTGTGTATAATTATTTTGTATATATATAAAAACACACATGCATGTATATTTAAGAAAATATATTATTTATATATAAAATATTTATATATAATATAAATTATATATAAATCTATATTCAGAATATACATATATATATACATATATATACAATATACATAATATTTCTTAAATATATACAAGCATGTGTGTGTGTTTATATATCTAAAATAATTATACACAGTGCCCCCACATATATTATGTAAACACAAACTTTTATTTTGGATGCGATTAATCGCGATTAATCGTTTGGACAGCCCTAAAAATAATTAAAAATGACAAAATTGTAATGGCATGTTTTTCCTCCCACAGCCACCAGGTGGCAGTCACACTAGAAGCGGGAGCATTTGAATCCTAATTAATTTGTTGCAAAACTGGATTTGACTAAACACAGAAAAGGTTATTAAGTGACTTATCATCCTGAAATCATGTTAACGACACATATTGTTTAGGGCTTGTAGCAATTCTGTGAGAAACTGTATTTCCACTTTAACTTCTGTTCTTACCAGTCCACAGTTGATAGAGATGCCCTCTTTGGCCCGGTCCCCTGTGGCCCCTGTTCTCTTCAGTCGCTCAGAGCCGGCTAAATCCACAAAGTGAAACTTAGCCGTTAGCGTCTCAAACTCATTCATCTCTGTGGAGCCGTTCACCAGTCTGTTATCGCTCTCTGTGTCCTGAAAAAGAGGCATAAAATGAAAAACTGAAGGATGTGGTGAGCAATTAGAGTCTATTATTAAAGCTTTTAACTAGGTTGTTATCATTGAAATGAATATGACTAAGTGAAATAACTGAATAGCACAAGAAACACTCTGTGAAAGTTTTCCAGCTGTGGTAGATTTGACAACCTACGTTGTCTGAGGCACAGACGCGAACTTGGCACAGGTGGATGGTGAAGATGGCATGGGAGCGTGAGCTCTGGACATTCATCTGAGTGCTGGCGGTGGTGCGGGACAGAGCGCCCAATTTGAGACACTGTAGCATCTGAAAGAGATAGAGAAGAGAATTAGGTAATCCGTACTGAGATAACTTAGCGATTGACAGCGATGTAGAAACAATGTAGCATAACATCCATTGACGAAGCAATAAACTCTGATAAATTTAATTTTTAATTAATATAGTTTTAATTAATTTTTCATTTTTAATTTTAATTTTAATTAAGTTTTAATTAATATAGTTACTAGACTACTATATAAATAAAATAAATGTTTTTATGTTTGAATTATAAACAGACAAACTTTATTTTATGTTTAAAAATTTAAAATTAAAAAAATTATAACCATGGATTTCTAATAGCAATTTTTTTCTAACAATATTTTTTTTTTATAAATGACAAAAGTTTTATTTTGTATAAAATGTAAAAAAAAATACCTTAGAGAGGATTTTGTATTAAAAAATCTAATCTAAATATGACTAATAAACATAAAATACATTATTTTTATAAACAAATTGGAAAAACTTTTTTAAATGTAAAAATTAACGTACATAAAAATCATATATATATATACACAGTATATATATATATATATTATTATTATTTTTTTAAAGAAAAAGTATATCTAGATTCTAGAAAGTAAAGCTGGTTGGGACAAACTTTTATGCTGGCTTGACAAAGCCTTGTCTGAAAGTTTAAAAAGCTTCCTAATATTTAACATGTTGTTTGCATGCATGAGTCTAGCATTATTTTACATTTTGCTAACATGTTTGTAGCAGGTTTTAATACATTGCCAGCATGAATTAGCATGTTACTAGCATGTCTTACCAAAACACTAACATGTTAAATGCTAGCAAGCATAAAAGTTTGTCTCAATCAACTTTACTTTCTAGAATCTAGATATACTTTTTCTGTAGAAAAAAAAATGTCTTAATACATTGCTAGTATGTTTAAGTATGTGCTAGTATGTGCTAGCACATTGCTAATGTCTTAACACATTGCTAGTATGTTTAAGCATGTTGCTAGCATCATCTCCTAAGCTAGTTGCTAGACTTTGCTAGTGATAGACACTTGGTGGATAAAGCTTAACTCAATTAGAGTTATTGTATGAAAGTTTTGACCCCTTCAAATAAAAAGTCTATGGGACTTTTCCATAGTTTTGATCATCAATTTAAGGTCTGTTTAAAAGACACAGTCTCCAAAACAACAACAGTCTGAATGTCTGAGTTTGGTGGTTAGCTTTAAATTAAACTCAACAAACTATTAAAATTTTACTAAAATACTAAAAAAGAAGAAGCTTAAATAAAAAATCATGTTGGCTTTGTCAAGCCACCATAATGAATAAAAATAAAGATAGCAGTTTATTTTTCAGGGGAAAAATCATTTGGAGCTTCATTTGAATAAAAAACACACTCAATTTGACTCAAGACATGTCTGCGAACCCGTGCAGAAAGCCAACCTCTGCTTCTGAGCTAACGGTCCTTGTTGTGACTCCCACTGTGTAAATTCCTCCATTGGCATCTTCATGGATCTTAATGTGGGATTTCTGCTTGCGGGCCTCAGCATCTCGAGTCGAATCGAACAGGTCCAGCACCTCCTCGTTGTACAACTATGAAACAAAACACCGCACCTTAGACAGTTATAGACATGCAGGAGTGGTTGGGTAATTAATTAGCCAAGTTCAGACATGCATGCTAAAATCTCTAACGCCTGCCAATGGTACGACAGGCGTGTTATTTGTGGCGCTCTGTCAACACCACCCTTTGCATGCCGGGATGATGCCAACTCCGCTAACCCTATCGTAGGATAAATTTAAACCTCAGTGCTGATATGGAGAGATAACTCAACATCTTCACCTCCATTAACACCAGAAATAACACATCTGTCAGTCGTAAGATTGCTATTTTCCAGAGCTTAGATGAAACTAGACCAAAACAGTGGAAGTTGTTATTCACCTCTAAGAACTGGGCGTTGATCTTAAACTCGGGTACGGGTCGCCCTTGTTGTGTGGCGGCCTGTCTACGCTCCTCGATACCCCTGAAGAGGTGGGAGATCGCCCGTGGGATAATTCCCAACTCCTCATCAGTCACGATGTTCACGTCAAAGCCCGTGCCCATGGTGTACGTCTTTCCCGAACCAGTCTGAAAAGATTAAGAAGGAGGTTAGATAAAACAAGACCAATTAAACAGAGGATATTGTTAACAACTTTTGGTGTGTTTTCTACTTGTGCAATAAGGAATATTTCATATCATCATACATGACCATATGGTTTCAACTACCCCCCAAAAATAATAAAATAAATTGACTTGCCTCAGTTTGTACAACTCAACAAGAAATATTGTATTTACAAATAAAATTGCAAGAGTTGACTTAAATATATACTACAAAAGTAATTGACTCAGTAATTCCTCAGTTTGTCGAAACCTAAAAAAACCAAACATTTTACAGTTATGCGGTTACAATGGAAGTCAATGGGAGGAAAATGTGAAGGTTGTATTTTTTAATTTACATAAATTGACTTAAATATATATCACACACAAAAAAAGTTTGAATTGTTTCTCAGTTTGTACAAACATAACAAAAATGAATAAATAAAGTGGCAAGAGTTACGATAGGGTTTAAAAAAAGCATTTACATGAATTGAGTAAAAGAGAAATGTGGGATTGATAGTAGAGTGAAACAAGTTAGAGCACCAACATGTTGAGACATGTTCAACTTTATGCAAATGAGAGTTGAAAAACATTAATTACATCTGTCATATTTCAAAATCTGCCAAAAGTGCTAGCCTAGAGCTTCCACTGGAATTAAAGAATAAGATAAAGATCAGATTGTTATTGTTACATTTTATACAGCCCAACATGGCAATGTTGGCTCAACCAATGGCATGAGTTGGAGGTGGTACTACAGTATCTGTTTGACTAACCAATGGCAGATTGTGATGCTTTTTTCTGTATTTCAGATATGGTGATGGGCGTTTTGTTTCCGATACACAATGTAAGCGCACAATGTAACCAATCGTAACAGACTGGTACATCTGACCAATCCGAGCAGAGTAGACCAATCACAACAGACTGGGACATCTGACCAATCAGAGCAGAGTAGACCAATCACAACAGACTGGTACATCTGACCAATCAGAGCAGAGTAGACCAATCACAACAGACTGGGACGTCTGACCAATCAGAGCAGAGTAGACCAATCACAACAGACTGGGACATCTGACCAATTCGAGCTGAGTAGACCAATCACAACAGACTGGGACATCCAATCAGAGCAGAGAAGACCAATCACAACAGACTGGGTCATCTGACCAATCAGAGTCGAGTAGATCAATCACAACAGACTGGGACATCTGACCAATCCAAGCAGAGAAGACCAATCACAACAGACTGGGACATCTGACCAATCAGAGCAGAGTACACCAATCACAACAGACTGGGACATCTGACCAATCAGAGTCGAGTAGACCAATCACAGCAGACTGAGACATCCGACCAATCAGAGCAGAGTAGACCAATCACAACAGACTGGGACATCCGACCAATCAGAGCAGAGTAGACCAATCACAACAGACTGGGACATCCGACCAATCAGAGCAGAGTACACCAATCACAACAGACTGGGACATCTGACCAATCAGAGTCGAGTAGACCAATCACAGTAGACTGGGACATCTGACCAATCAAAGCAGAGTAGATCAATCACAACAGACTGGGACATCTGACCAATCAGAGCTGAGTAGACCAATCACAACAGACTGGGACATCCGACCAATCAGAGCAGAGTAGACCAATCACAACAGACTGGGTCATCCGACTAATCAGAGCAGAGTAGGTTTGTGGAAAGGAGGGGTTTAGAGAGACTGAATCTCTCGAAGGAACCGTTTTCAGATTTGAAAAATCAGGTGATGTGCAAAAATGAAAGTGTATTGTATGAGAGCCTTAGGAATCTTAAGTCTTAGGAACCTTTGAATAGCCTAATGGAGGCACTTTAAAAAGGGACACAGGGGAAAAACCATTGGATAACATGGTCTTGTGGAAAACCTGCATGTGCTGTTGATATGTGTGGTAAAAGTGAAGCAGAGAGGGTTTCTTTTAGCAGGGGCAATAGAGAAGGGAGACAGCCCAGACAAAAGAAGTTTGGGGTCTCTGTTGCCATAGACACAAAGAGGAATGACACACACAGGGCCTGTGCCTCATCACCCACTGAAAGAGACGCTGACAGGAAGACAAGACCCTCGAACCACAGAGGGAGAATTAACTAAGCCAAAGAAAGACTGACAAAGAGTTAGGGACTCTCACGAGGGAGAGTTTTTTTTATTATTTTTTTTTTTATCACAATTGAATGTAAGAACTTGAGAAGTAATACACTTACAAATGAATTTGTGTTGAAGGAATTAGACCATTTTAGTAATTTATTAGTGTGAAAAAAGAGAAAAGATAGCAGTGTTCTTGTCAGAACATGTCTGTGGTTCAGGTTCTGACAGAAGTTTCAGGGTTTTATGCTTTGCTTGATTTCCGAGGATTTCCACCGTCCTGAATCCAGAATCTGTCCAGTTTTTTTAATGGCCTTTTTGTTAAAGGAGCTGTATGCAAGATTGTGGCCAAAACTGGTACTGCAATCACTTTCAAATTAGTGTGTTGTGTGGTTCGTTTATAGCCTAGCTTAGCTTTTTACCTCTGGCCACTGATTTACACGGTAAAATTCTTAAAATTAGTATTAATTTGTGAAGATTATCAGGATGAAAACAAAAAACTTGTAAGAACCACAAATGGTCAGAGCATACTTTTTGTACTCATCCAAAAACCAATGGAAAAAGCGAAACGTCCCCCAACAAAATACGCGAATACGTAACAAGCCGTGAATCAGTGAACTGTTTTTAGGACTGGTTCTATTAAACAGTTCAACTAGGCCAATTCACTAAAATGAATGGGACTTCCCAACACTACGTAAGATTTACTTTGAAGCATTTTCAGTGTGGACTGACTAACTTCACTACATCAATGGAATATCCATTTTGTTGTCATTTTACAGTCTTACCTGTCCATAGGCGAAGATAGTGGCGTTATATCCTTCAAAACAGCCTTCGATGAGTTTCTCAGTGCAGTTGCTGTAGACACTGTCCTGCTGTGAGTCCATGTCAAAAACATAGTCAAACGTAAAGGCCTTGTCCTTTCCTAGGACGACCTGGGGCTCCCCAGGGGTCACGAATGTGCAGATGTGACATCCCTCTATCTTTTCCTTTGCCAACTGTGGACGAATCCTGAAAAATAGAGAGTGTTTGAGTTTAGTCATTTATCAGAGTAAATTAGTTTATATTGAAATATTTTTGGTAATTACTATGATCTAATAACTTATATATACAAACCATACTTATACACTCTAAACAGTGCTGGGTTGTTTGAACCCAAATTTGGGTAAAATATGGACAAACCCAAATGTTGGGTTAAAAATTTAATTTCAAATTTTAACCCAACTTCAACTTTCACTTTCAACAGTACATTTTTGAATTGCATTTTTAACCCAACATTTGGGTTTTTCCTTATTTGACCCAAACTTGGGATGGAACAATCCAGCATTTTTTTAGAGTGTACACTCTAAATAAATGCTGGGTTGTTTTAACCCATCGTTGGGTCAAATATGGACAAACCCAAATGTTGGGTAAAAAATTTAATTTCAAATTTTAACCCAACTTCAACTTTTACTTTCAACTGTACATTTTTGAATTGCATTTTTAACCCAACATTTGGGTTTGTCCATATTTGACCCAAACTTGGGTTGGAACAATCCAGCATTTTTTTAGCGTGTACACTCTAAATAAATGCTGGGTTGTTTTAACCCATCTTTGGGTTAAAAATTTAATTTTAAATTTTAACTCAACTTCAACTTTCACTTTCAACTGTACATTTTTGAATTGCATTTTTAACCCAACATTTGGGTTTGTCCATATTTGACCCAAACTTGGGATGGAACAATCCAGCATTTTTGTACACTCTAAAAATATGCTGGGTTGTTTTAACCCATCTTTGGGTCAAATATGGACAAACCCAAATGTTGGGTTAAAAATGTAATTTAAACATTTAACCCAATGGCTGAGTTTGTCCATATTTGGCCCAAAGACGGGTTAAAACAACTCAGCATTTTTTAGAGTGTATATACTTTCAAAATTATTATGAATGGATAAGTAAAAAAAGGTACACCCTCTTAGGTGCACTCTAAAAAATGCTGGGTTATTTCAACCTAAATTTGGGTCAAATATGGACAAACCCAAATGTTGGGTTAAAAAATTAATATAAAAATGTACAGTTGAAAGTGAAAGTTGGGTTAAATTTTTAAATTACACTTTTAACCCAACATTTAGGTTTGTCCATATTTTACCCAATTTTGAGTTAAAACAACCCAGCATTGTTTAGAGTTTGGGACATGTCAAAATCCCCATTTTAACAGTGGATTAAAAAAAAATGCTAGCTATTCATGATTGGTTAATTTCATTTCTTAGGACAAAAAATCTGAAAAATGTGGGCCTCTTGCTTTAGAAAAAGTCTTCAACTGTTTTTTTTTTTGGAAAGTGGGAGCACTCCTAAGTCGGTTTATGAACATAGACGCTCTCTCTGTTAGTGGAGAGCGAGAGCGGAAGCTCTGGCAACACGATAGGTAAACAGTCACACCCTGGGATTCATTTACTCACGTTTTCTGTTTTCATTATTCAGACCTTTCCTCTAACACAACCTGCTGCTCTGCCTTTAACCTCATAGCACTTATTACATTCACTTTTGAAGGGGTTGTAGCATGTAAAAAAATATATATTTCTTGCTTTTTTTTAAATTTCCGAGGTCCCGGGACAAGGGTGTGGGGGTAGGTGAGTAACGGATCCGGCAAGTTAGTGGGGTTTTGCAATTTGTCCCCTCTGTTTAACAAATCACACCCATGGATTACTAAACCGTATCAATGAATTTCCAATCCATGCAGAGATTTGTAATCCGTATCAAAAAATCACAATCCATTCCGACGATTTTGCAGTCTGTTCCCACGGTTTTTGCAAACTCTACACATGGATTTGTGGCCTGTCCCTCATTTTGAAAATCTGTGCCAACTGATTCAACTATGGCTCACCTATTGGTACTACTGAGTTATCATTTAATATTTTTGAATATGGATAAAAAATTGCATATTCACTGCAAAAAAAGTACTTATCACTTACTTACTTAGTATTTTTGTATTGTTTCAAGTCCAATTATCTTAAAATAGTAGTAAAATGCCATAAGATATTCTTGTTTTCCAAAAAAATCTCAAATTAAGTGAGTTTTTGTGTGAACCAAGATCTATCATGTGAAAATAAGGTAAGAAAAATGATCTTGTTTCTGTTTGAATTACGATTTTTTTTCTTAACCCATTGGCAGATAAGTTAGCTTTTTTTAAGCAATAATTCACTTAATTTTTTCCTCCAGAAGACAAGACATAATATCTTATGGGATTTTACTCATCTAGATTGTTTTTTTGTAGATATTTGGACTGGAAACAAGACTAAGTAAGAAAACTAAACAATACTAAATGCTTTGCAGTGTTTTCATTCAGTGGACGAGTGTCTGGGGGAAGTGTTACTCTCTAGTAAAGCTGAGAGCTATTTAGTGCTGTGATTTACATTTGTCAGTTCAGTAGTTCATTGTTCAGGCTATGAAAGCCTGTTAATCCAACCCTGGAGATTATTTGGCCCTGTTTACACCTGGTATTAAGATTTGTTTTGGTCAATCGGATCTCAAGTAGACGAGAAAGACGGATACCCATTTACACCTTAGGCCCTATTTTAATGATCTGAAACGCAAGTATCAAGTTAAAGTAACTTTGTGGGTGGGTCTTGGGTGTTGTTGCTATTTTACCAGCGGGATAAATGACTCTTGCGCCCAACGCAAGTTTAAAAGGGGTTGGTCTGAAGTAGCCTCATTATTCATAGGTGTGGTTCATTACTACGGCACGCGCATGCCCAGTGTTGGTGAATGGTCACGTGATCCGTGTTTTCAGTCGTTTTAATGTGGACGGAGATCATTTCTAATACGCAGATAAAACGCTGGTGTGGACGGAGATCGTATTTGTTTTAATTCTCCGTTTTTAACCTAAAACGCAGTAGTGTGGACGGGGCCTTAATAACAGGTGTAAACAGGGCCTTTATGTAAAGTTGTAAACCCTAATACATCACACAAACACACACACAACTTAATCTGAGTTAACATGGAAATACAGTATTACTGTAACTTACTGTAACTTAACACTCTGCTAATTCTCAATGAGTTACATGTAGTTGCAAAGTTAGCAGAATGTCTAAAGTGGAAATAAAGCATAACCAAAACACTTCCATATAAGCTTTTTTTCACAAAACCTTTGCTTTAAAACCTTTTGTGTGGTTTTTGCGTAAATATGGCTTCATGTGCTCCAACATTTGTACGTTTAAAATTTATTTTTGAACAAAAGTTCATGATTTGTTGATTTTGTTCATGATATGCAGATTTCAAGAACAGATTTGAGTGTGTATGGCTACTGAATGACACCCAGTGTCCTAATAATTTGCATAGTGCTGTGCTAGTCTGTTCTTAACCTCTGTTTGTAACATGATTTTCCAGCTGCAAGCTCTCTCTCTCTCTCCCTGTTGTGTTGTCACTTTTAAGACAGTAATACCAGTCAAACACCCTTGTGTGTTGCCAGTCTTTTCTTGTGACGTCTCTAATGTCTCCAAACTCTAAAATACTGAATACAGACCCTTAAGGGTTAACAATTTCCCTTGGTTTCAGAGCTACTCATGCGTGCCAGTGCATTCTATGCAGCTTAGAGGGGACACATGAACACATATCTCAAAAATAAGCCATTTTACAATGACGACCACTGACCACCATAAAACTTTAAACTCTTGAGGACATATAAAATTGCTCTCGTAAAACCCAAATGCACTCCTAACCACAAATGATGTCAATGTGAGACCATACTACGGCTCTGCGTAATTATACATACTGTAAAAGATATTGTGAGACATTTATGAGAGTGAAAAACATTTCCCATTTCAACAGCTTCCACAAAACACTCTGACTGATTTGAGATTTAGGTTCCTTTGAACAGCCAGTGCTTTTTTTGAAAAAATATTTGTTTAGTGATTCTATTTGGACTTTAGATGCAACATTTTTACCAGGAATGAGTAACTATTGCTCATACTATTGCACCGTGCACCTAAAATACACATTAAAATACTTTTGGATTAAATGTATGCCGAAAAATCTCTAAAAAGTCTGTGTAAACACTTTTTTTGCAAAGACATTTCTGATTTTAGTATATTCTATCATATATTCAATTGAATCATACATTAATTATGTGTTATTCCGCTCTATAAAAGCAATATTACACACGCAGAGCTGTTTCCTTCAAAACATACGGTACTTAAATATCAATTGCCGACATAAATTATCATTTGGCAAACAAAATGTGCTCAAAAGCAATTAATTAATAACTGAAAAGTGTATTTGAGCTTCTGTTTACCATCATTTATAAGATCTATGAGTGTTGATCAATGTTTACATGTGAATAAAATCCTAGATTAAATCAGTTCATCATATAAAACAATCATTCCTCTTTAGAAGACTTGATTTAAACTGCTAAAAGCTGTTATATCATAATAATCAAGCAGTCTGGGTCACACAATGTTCAAAAGCCATAATATAAAGCTCCGCTTCTGACTGAAAGCATTAACCTCAACCCACAGGTCTCATTACTCCGATTACAGTGACAAAGAAATCCAGAGAAAAGATCAGTAGCTTAACTGGATTGAACCGTGTTCTACAGGTCTAACAGTTATCTAGTCATTACCCTGAAGCATATCATTTGAGTATAATTTTTAACTCTAAAACTTCTCAGGTGAGCACACAATGACTTCAGACAGTGAACTAAGCACAATGGGCAACTTAAACAACATAACATGGGAAATATAGTGCAATAAAGCAGATTTGGAAACATGAATAAGTGCTGATGTATCCTGCCCTGGAAAACATGACCCTATTATGGGTATATTTTTTATGTCTTAGTCTCATTAACAGTTGATTCATCGTTCATTTCTGACGTTCAAATATTTTATATCTCGGTATTTGGACATTATGATTTGGTGCCAAAAAACAAAATGACAGCAACATTTTTTTTACATTGTC
Organism: Cyprinella venusta; assembly: GCA_038021265.1. NCBI lineage: Eukaryota > Metazoa > Chordata > Actinopteri > Cypriniformes > Leuciscidae > Cyprinella > Cyprinella venusta. The sequence continues at coordinate 14,723,947 of CM075885.1, forward strand.
TATCAGAAAATCGGATCACCTCTCTTCAACAAAACACACTTTGAGCCATCATTTACATCCACAAACTGTGACTAAATAATAATAATAAAAAAACGAATTATTGGTGGGTTTTAAAAGCATAAAATAGTAAATGTAAACCATAGTGTCAACACACATCAAGAACAGTCAGATGAACCAAGAAAACACACTTTGCATTGATTCTGGATAGTATGGTAAACACACTGATCGGTTTGGATTCCTTTGATAATACTAGTACTGAGTAATAGACATCAGGTTACACATTGTGATATCGACACGACCCACATTTAAAAAAAAAAAAGACTTCATGACAATTGTAGTCGTTATAATAATTAAGATAATAACTTTCATGTATCCAACCTGTATGGCTTTGAGAAACTCGTCTCAAGCTCAGACGGCACACCCACAAACCCGCCTGATGCATACTACACAAAACAAATAAGAAGAAGAACTGGCTAAAATTGACAGCTACAATCTGATTGAGTGGCTTTACGTAATTTCTAGAAGTCAAGGTGCAAAGGTTTTTAATCAGTCTGCCCACAAACTGTAGAAAGCGTGTCATGTCAAATTGGCGGCTAACTTGTTCGACTTCAATCTTATTCATACGATCTGCTTGCTCATGCCCCACTTTAAGTCGGCTAACCGTTAGTTGAGTAGAAGAGGCTTGGTCGACCAAATCCACAGGCTTTTACCAACCCGATCTCACGACCAAGTCGTACGAATTCGACAAATAATTAAAAAGTGGCTAATTCGTAACAATTCGTACGACCTCACTCGTACGAATTAGATTTTGCTAAATCGTACATATTTTACGAATTAGCCAAAATCGTATGAATTCGTACGAATGACTTACCCCTTACCCCGCCCCTAAACCTAAACATCACGTGGGTTTAGACAAATCGTACAAATTCGTACGAGTGAGGTCGTACGAATTAGCCACTTTTTAATCATTCGTCGAATTCGTACGAATTGGGCGTGAGATAGTGTTGGCTTTTACAGACAGATCGTTAATTGCAGGAAATCCAAACATTCGCCTAATATCCATCGACCTAAGTGCAATGCATCATGGGAGAAATGAACTAACTAGTCCCAAAAACGTATGCAAATTGTCGCACGTTTCTTTTGAACCACATTGGTTCAACAATACCAAACTGTCGTTATTGACTTTGTCATGCAGATGATAGGGTAATAAGCAGAGTTGGGTGTAACTAATTACTAAGTAATTACTGTAATTTAATGACTTTTCCCTTGAAAATGTAAAGTAAGGGATAAATCTTAATTTATCTGTAATTTAATTACAGTTACTTCTGATGTAATTGAGGTAAATACTGTGTATAGATCAATCCGATCTCACAGCGATTCGTATCTATGCATTTTATGAGATGTCTAAATATTACGACCGCACTTGTACAAATTCGTATGAATTATTGTCAAATATGTATGAAAAAAAGTGTGAAATGTCATGAGTTCAGACATAAAACAATAGTGAGTATGTTTTTAAAATGTAACCTTCATTTAACCTTCTGATTGATATGGTATTTTGAAAGTAATTAGTAATTAAATACTTTTTAGAGAGAGTAATTAGTACAATAATCTAATTACACTGTTGAAGAGGTAATTAGTAACTAGTAATTAATTACTTTTTTAGAGTACCTTACCCAATGTGACGCTGTGCGGAGAAATAGTGCTGAGGCTGGGTCCAGACGCAGTGTAGCTTTATTAACAAACTTATAGGAACAGGATACAAGACCAAAGCAGAACTCGAGAATCAAAAGCACCAACGTAACACACATAAATTCAACAACCAACCAAGACAGGGCAGAAACACAGGGCTTAAATAATCAAGGACAAACGAGCTAGACAAGATAACAAGGGGGCGTGAGAAATAAGAAACACCTGGGACAAATAATCAACGGAGAACCACTAATAACGAAAACACACAAAACCAAATCATGACATAGCCTCCCCCCTATGGGCGGCTCCCGACGCCCATAAAAACAACAAAAAAGTTCAGGAGGGCGGTGATGCGGAGACAGTCTTGGGGGAGGGACGGAGGGCCAGGCCCGTGCAGGGGAACGGGACCAGGAGGCAGCCAAGGCGGGCCTGGGCCGCAGAGCGTGGGCAGAGCAGGGCGAGGCGAAGGCCAGGGCGGAGCAGGGCGAGGCGAAGGCCAGGGCGGAGCAGGGCGAGGCAAAGGCCAGGGCGGAACAGGACGAAGCAGAGGCCAGGGCGGAGCAGGACAAGGCAGAGGCCAGGGCGGAGCAGGACGAGGCAGAGGCCAGGGCGGCTTCGCCTCCATGGCCCTCACAGGCTCAGACGAGATCCATGTCGGCATCGCCTCCATGGCCCCCACAGAGTACCTACTGCCCCCCCCCCCCCAAAAAAAAATACTTGGGGAAATTCACAGGAGGAACCTCTGGCTGGTGAACGGGTTCAGGAAAGGCCTCCCGGAGCTTGAAGGGTGCAGGCACAGCGAGGCGCAGAGGCGGGGCCGGCAGGGCGAGGCGCAGAGGCAGGGCCGGCAGGGCGAGGCGCAGAGGCGGGGCCGGCAGGGCGAGGCGTCTGGGTTCACTCACCGGGGCTTGGCGAACCGAACGAGTCCTCCTTCTCCTCCTGTGGCGGCGCGTCGCTGGGCTGGACAACTCGCTCACTTGAACTGGAGCTTCAGCGCTCACTTGAACTGGAGATTCAGCGCTCACTTGAACTGGAGATTCAGCGCTCACTTGAACTGGAGATTCAGCGCTCACTTGAACTGGAGATTCAGCGCTCACTTGAACTGGAGATTCAGCGCTCACTTGAACTGGAGATTCAGCGCTCACTTGAACTGGAGATTCAGGGCTCACTTGAACTGGAGATTCACTCACTTGGACTGGCGACTCATCATTCACTTGAACAGGAGATTCACTCACTTGAACTGGAGATTCGCTCGCGGGGCCTGAGTGAAGTGAATGCACGTTGGGGCTCACGTGAAGCACGGGCTCGGCTGGGCTGACGCGAGCCGCGGGCTCGTCAATGCTCACGTGAAGCGCGGGCTCGGCTGGGCTGACGTGAGTCGCGGCTGGGCTGGCGCGAGTCGCAGGCTCGTCAATGCTCACGTGAAGCGCCGACTCGTCGTGGGTGCCGTGAAGTGCGGGCTCGGCGGGAAGAAGCTCTGGTTCATCCTGGCTGAATTGGACCAGCCGCGAAGAAGGCGACGAGGGCTTCTCGGGTAAACTAAACACGGCAGGTGTAGAGTAGAACCGGCGTGTAATGGAATTGAGATCTTACAAGGAGCAAGCCTGAGCAATATACTGATCAAGAGTCCAGTTTGAAAAGTCCCTCGGCATCCAACGAGCGATCCTATAATCCAGCCCATTCAGAAACAGGCCCATGAGCCAGATATAATCTAGCACTCCCAGCTGGCAAATGGTCAGAAAATCCTTCGCGTACCTCTGGACGGACTGGCCCTCTTGCAATAACGTCGACAGGTATTCTCCCAGAGCCCGGTTGCTGACAACTGCTGGACCCATATTGAGGTTGGTTGTTCTGTGACGCTGTGCGGAGAAATAGTGCTGAGGCTGGGTCCAGACGCAGTGTAGCTTTATTAACAAACTAACAAACCAACCAACCAACCAAGACAGGGCAGAAACACAGGGCTTAAATAATCAAGGACAAACGAGCTAGACAAGATAACAAGGGGGCGTGAGAAATAAGAAACACCTGGGACAAATAATCAACGGAGAACCACTAATAACGAAAACACACAAAACCAAATCATGACACCCAACACTGGTAATAAGTTATTAATATGCTAAAAACTGGTTCAGATTTGAAATGATTTCGAATTATTACCGTAAATAACAAACATGACTATATCACTATTTTGTTCTGGTCCTTTGTTTTGTTTTTATTTTGAAATGTTTGATTCACAGGTTCCCCGTTAGGTCATATTTTGGGGTTATATGTCATATTGATCTCAAGCACAAACCAAGATATTGCAATGGCCCAGTCAAAATCCAGACTTCATCCCAAATGAAATGTAGCTGTGCATAAACAAATACCCACAAACCTCAATGAACTGAAGCAGAGTGGCTCTATCATCGTGAAGCCCTCCACCTCCCCCAGCTCCACCTGCCTAGATCTGATATGGGGTTTGAGTATGTCTATTTATCTTACATGCTCACAGCATTGTGTCTATTAGCGCTAGCAACTCTATACTTGCCATACAGCAGCAGCAATAATCATAATCATTAACAATCAACAGAAGCAGCAGCGTTCCAACTAGGGGTGTCAAAATTAATCGTTTCTACGGTGCATCGCGATGCAGACGAGGACGATTCGGTATCGGTTCAGTAATAGCCCATAACCGGTTATAATGTACTGACGCTTTTCTGACGTCACCACCAAGCCGCCTTGAAATCAGCTCCGTGCAATACGTTCCCAAACGGACGTCGTACTACACAGTGAAAAGCGTCGGACGCGGGTAGAACAAAAATGGCGTAGAGATTAAAGTTTGATACTGTCAGTTCTGTATGATCTCTCTGATGAGGGTTATGCTGCGTGAGGAAAGTTGTTGAGGACGTTGACATGTCAGGTCGGCTAAAAAAATGTGATATAGTGGTCAACAGTTCAATGTCTACCTTCAATTTAATTGTATTAACTGCCCTTATAAACGTTAGAAAGTCATGAAAATAAAAATGACATGACAACTTATCGTTATAAAATAATTATTTATTTTATTAAAAGTTAATAATTCAGGTTTGTTTATCAGTACCATAGCAACGCTCAACTTCCACTGGAATTGACGGATAGGAACCATCCGTAGCTTTTCGCATGAGTTCAATTTTTTGAACGCATCCGGATGACCAACGGACACGATTTTCTTCGTAAAACGGACACGGTCGGACCCGTTTTGGACCCATTCGCATGCGGTCTGCGAATCTCCATAGGAAATGAATGACTTCTGGTCGTTTCGCAGCCGCATCGGAGCTGATTTCAACAATGGCAGAGGGTGGCGAAACGACAGAGCTTGCATTAAAGCCTGTCAGTGCCCTAAAAGAAGCACTCTTAAAACCAGAGCATGTGCCCAGTGCTGTTATTTTGTTTTCTTTTATTTTGTGTATTAAAAAACACTGCTGAAGTGCAGATTTAGTTTTTTTGTATATTGAATATATTCAAGTAGGTTTGACCTCTTGTTTATTTTGGTTTGTAGTTTAATTTCATGTTTATACATTTGTCAACATTTAAACGTTTTACAAGAAAGTACACTGCACTATATAAGTATTTAAGTACACTCCTTGCATTATGCACTTTTAGTACTTACTTTTGTGTGTTCTAATCTAATGCTGCTGTTGTCTTCTGTGCCCAGACTTCAGTTTTATTTGATGTTTGATACATTCAAGAAGCGTGTTTTCAGGTAAAATTAAAGGTTCAGTTCATATATCTGACTGCTTGTATTTATTGACAAAATTGTATACATGTGAAGCAAAATTGAAATATAAGGATGCAGTGCATCGTCAATGCATCGTGATGCATCGAGATAATCGAATTGAATCGAATCGAAGACCTGATAATCGTAATCGAACCGAACCGTGACACCAGTGTAGGTTCACACCTCTAGTTCCAACAGGTCTAGCAGATCTAGTCCAACAAGAACAAATACATCAACACTGCCATATTTATCAACATGCTAAAACTATTTCAAGAATTGTCACTCCCCAAAATTCAGAATTAAATTTATATTACAAGGAAAAGGCATATTGCATTCTCACAATTGCCACAGAGGGCGGTATAGCAGACAAAACTTTGTGTTTGTAGCTAGCCAACTGAATAATAACACTGGTTTAATGGTATATAGATATTTGAAGTTATCTATTGCGCTTGCAATGCAATGGCCAAGTATTTACATCTGTGTTTGCATATTTGGATAGAGTACATTTCTGGCCTAAGCTAAAAAGTGGCCAAGACTTGCCGAGTTAAATTCTGGTCAAGACAGACAACACTTTGCACGTGTGTGTGTGTGTGTTTGTACATGTTCAGTCGGTGAAACCGGATCACTAAACCGTACTTGGAACTGCTGTAAAATATGTCCTGTTAGGGAACATCGTCTTATTCAATGAAAGGTCGTCTAAGGTTGTGTAATCTAAGCAGGAACAGAATATTCCCGGGTAAATGAGTGGCCAGAAATGGGATGTGAGGATTTCCCCACTGGTTGAACTGTCAACAAAACGCTCACATTATCTGTTTGTATTGTCCTGATTAAAAACTTTAAAGGACTCTACTGTTTTAAAGAGGATTTCATTTCTTGCTAAACAACGGAAGAACAGGTACAAACAAGCATGTTTTCTTACACATTATGACACAGGTAGCAGACACACTCACACATCAAATTTCCACATTGTTCTTATAAAGCAAACACTATTTTTCAATAGCTATGTTTCTACAATTCCACGAAAAGGACACACTTTTTCTTTTTTAAGAATTGAAGGACTATCTTGTATTGTATTTAAATAACTAGGTCAACTATTATCTATGGAAGCTTGTTTCCACCACAGAATAAAACATTTTAAAAGATAATAGTGACTTTTCTCACAATACAGTTTTCATTCCGCAATTTTTACTTTTATTTCCTCAGAATTGCGAGATATGAAGTCTTAATTGTGAGTTATAACATCAGAATTGCGTGACAAAGTCGCAATTGCGAGTTATATAGTCAGAACTGTGAGATATAACAACCCGATCTCACGACCAAGTCATACGAATTCGACGAATGATTAAAAAGTGGCTAATTCGTAACAATTCATACGACCTCACTCGTACGAATTAGTACGATTTTCCTAAATCGTACATATTTTGCGAATTGGCCAATTCGTATGAATTCGTACGAGTGACCTATCCCTTACCCCGCCCCTAAACCTAACCATCACGTGGGTTTAGACAAATCGTACAAATTCGTACGAGTGAGGTCGTACGAATTGTTACGAATTAGCCACTTTTTAATCATTCGTCGTATTCGTACGAATTGGGCGTGAGATAGTGTTGGATATAAAGTCGCAATTGTGTATTATAAAGTCAAAATTGCAAGAAATAAACTCGCAATTCTGACTTTTTTATTTTTTTGTCAAGTCAATTCTGATTTTTTAAATTATAAAGTCCAATTCTGAGAAAAAAAATTAAATTTAAAAAAAAAAAAGTTAAAATTACAAAAACTCGCAAGTCAGACAAAATAAAATAAAAAGTTGCAATTACCTTTTTTTATTTTTTTATTCTGTGGCGGAAACAAGCTTTATTTTATCTTATGTGAAATTAGCATGAAACATATCTACTTCAAAAAAAAAATGTCTGTAAAAATCCCGCAACTGTCAAAAGTTTGCACAAGATATTAAATTTACACCAACTCAATGTATTCAATATATTTATAGTATTTTTTTATTATTAAATTTTTAAAATGCTATATTTATCTGTGTCAGCCCTACACTGCAACATTAACCTCATTTCAAAAGGAACAAAAATAGTAAATACATCTGAAAATTGTATCTAAAAACTATTTGCACACTTTCTACAGCATGATGTAACAAATATCATTAATTGGTGCAATAATGTCTTTCCATTTTCGTTCCTATCATTTTTTGCATAAATTGAAGTCCAGCTCTACAATATCCATGTATAAATCAGGGTCCAATGTCTGATCCAGGCTTCTGTAAACATGACTTATTCTTGTTTCTACAAATTGAATTTCTTTTGAATTATTGGAATACTTTTCTGTGCTAAATATTTTTTAGCATCCTGTCAGGATGAGCATGTCTCTTGAGTATTTTAAACAAAAAAGAATATTTTTTTGCAGCATCAGCTGTGTTTTATCACTCTGGAAAGTGCAAATTAAGTTGGCTTGACACATACAGGAAGCACCCACATTGATCGACAGGTCACACACATGTGAGGTTACGGACATGAAGGTCAGAGGTCACTGTAATGCTTGTCCCTCTGTCGCCCCAAGCAGAAACAAAAGAGGTGATAACTGATGAAAACAAAGACCCAAAAACATCCACCCACATCTGCTCGCATGAGCTCATCAGCACAAAACATCAACAATAATAAATGGAAAGAATCAGTTGCTTTTGGAACAAAAAATATTTAAAGGGACAGTGTGCAAAACGCAAAATCCAGGACGTCTCTATGGAGTATAGGGCCTAAATAAAGAGAAATTCTATGTGTGAATCAAAAGGACAGAAAAAAAGCACAAAATAAGAGACAGAGTGACATGAGAAAGACATACTGTACATATTTTTGGCTTTTCAGAATAGTTGTGGTGGAAATGGTTGTCTCACGCTAGCATGCACAGATGAGCCTCCCATGCTTGGGTAAACATAAAAGCATTCGTCTAAAGCCTTGCGCTAATGTCATCGTCGTTGTGTACACAACCAAACCTGTGTGCACGTGAGTCATTAATACACATGACAGATGGTGCTCTATTCAACTGGCTCATGAATAATCATGAGCAGACCTAAAAAAAATCCATTTGGGTTGCATTAGAAGGTGTGGCTCTGGATCTATGCCCATTTTTTCTATAAAATCTTACATAACAAATGTAAGAATCTTACAAAAATCTTACATAAAAATTACATAATATTTTAACATTACACCATTACTGCTTATTGACCCACTTACGACCTTGTGCAGCGGTCAGCTGACCAGGCTGTTTTACATCTCATAACTATGGTAACATTTTAACCAAAGGAAACCAAAGGGTGTACATCTGAGATTTTGATTCAGCTTCTCAATAAGAGATCTTTTCCACAGAGACTGATAAGTTTAATAAGTGAAAAGCCACATATATGCCATAACCAAACAGTGGTACGTTAATCCGCAACATAAACCTCAGACCAATACGACAGACTCAGAGAGTAATTTGATAAAACACCCTATTGTTAAGACCAGCGGCTTCAAATATTAATGCTGTGACTGGTAGTATTGAATATACCAGTGGTGGATTATTGCAGGCTATAAGAGAACAGCTCAGAAACTACACATGTAAAGTCATTAGATAACATCACAAGAATGAAGTTTTGAGCATGATGTCGTTGCAGGATCCAATCCTATCCCTATAGTGTAAATCATACATTTTCTCATAATATTACGAAGTTTTTTATCAAGTGTTTTATTAACACTATAAAAAGTCTTTAATCTCCTAATTTTTTGGCTTCATTCTTAAAGGGATACTCCACTTTTTTTTCGGAAACCGGCTTATTTTACAACTCCCCCAGAGTTAAACAGTTGAGTTTTACCGTTTTCGAATCCATTCAACCGATTTTCTGATATTTAGAAGAATATCAGTAACCAGACCAGTATATTTTTTTCCTACTATGGAAGTCAATGAGACCAGAAACTGTCTGGTTACTGATATTCTTCTAAATATCAGAAAATTGGCTGAATACATTCAAAAACGGTACAACTCAACTGTTTAACTGTTTAACTGGGAGTTGTAAAATGAGCCTATTTCCAAAAAAGGTGAAGTATCCCTTTAATACCAGTGTTGCCAGATCTCGCGAGACAAATAAGCAACCAAGCCGGTGAAAACAAGCCCAAAACAAGCGACTTTTGCTCATAGACAGTAAAAGCGCTTTTTCTACAGAGGTACAGTTTATTTTTCTTCTGTAATAAAGCTTGGCTGTTCATCTAGTGTTGGTACTGCGCCCAAATAAAATCTGACTGAAAGCTCATTTTTGAGATATCAACCTAAAATGTGGAACTTCTTCGGATTTTTGGCTTACATTTTCTTACAGTTTTAGAGTAAATATAATTTGTAATCTATATATATTATATAAAATAGAAATAATTCTATTTTTACATTGTTCATTTTCATAAACTCAAACTTATAACTTTTTTTTCTGTTTCACTTTCTTAATTTTATAATACTTCACTTCAAAAATAATTTGGCAAATGTCTTCTTTAAAACAAGACCAAATAGGTTTATATTCCAAAGCATTCTTGAATTACAACCATTGGATAATGATTTTCATGAAAAAGGGGGAGTGATAGTTAAAGGGTTAAACGATATTAAATTATAATATCTAAAATATCTAACACATAATTAATATATAAATCTCTCCTACAGTCCAGTCAGCATCAGTCGCGATGGTCCAGACTCGCATGTATTTTCATTTTAACGTCACTTACTGACGTTATCCTAACAAGAAAAAAAAAACAAAAAAACAACGATTGCCCAGCTCTACCTCTGATTGGCTAGTACTCGTTGCCATCTGGGTCAGAGCCAATTAGAAGCAGGATGTGGGTGGGAAAAAAACTCTTTGAATGGGGAAAGGGCGAGAGGGAACGGGCAAGACAAACTCCTACGTTTAAATAACATAGAAAATATCTGCTTGACAACGAGCTGGGAACAAGCCCAAATAAGCAACTACACTTTAGAAACAAGCCCAAAAAAACGCAACCCGCGACTCCCATTATTTGCAAGCGACTTTACAGAAAAACAAGCCCAAAGTCGCTTAGAATAAGCGGACTTGGCAACACTGTTTAATACAACTTTAAATGTTGTAATGTTATAACTTTATTCTTCGTTTTTAGGCTTTCTGAACGTGCTTTCTGTTCTTCCACACGTCATTCACAAAACTCTGAAAAAGACTGATGTGCCATTTAGTAAGTACATGGAAAGTGCACTGACCTGACAAGTACACAAACAGCTAACTGAGTTTTTCCAAAGGCCAAAGGCTTGGGCCATTAATAGTTCCTGGTTTGAATAGCCTTCAACTCGAAATTTACCATACGCCAGCTGTGTCTGATTAAAGATGTTCCCAAAGAGCAGCATCCGAGCATCACAAATCTATTCAAAGTCAAATTAGCAGAACAACAGATGAATGAATCCAAGAGTCTTTGAACGCAAGACGAATGAAGTGCTTTAGAAGGCAACATTGTAACAGGTAGAGACCGTATACTGTACCAACAACTAACCGCAGGCTGGATAAACTAAAAAAATACAGAAATGTTCCTAAATCTAGTTTCTTTCGAGCCAGTAAAAACACACCTTTGGGCCTCATCAGACGTGGTTTTACAGACAACAGATACTGTCAGCGACCTAATGCTAATTAAACAGTTGCCATGACTTTAGCCACACAAACAAAGAAGAATGATGGATTGTCCTTCATTAATGTTGCAGATTGAAGGTCTAAATCTAAGAGCCTTTGACTGTTACTTCATTTTAAAAGGACATAAAGACTGCTACTGTCTTTATGATGCTGAGCCAGGCACCGAAACACTGATGTCATTCCATGTGGAGAGAAAATCTTCGGATACACAGTCTAAAGACATTCCACAAAGCGAGGTATAGCACAAAACAAACATTGTGACATCTTCAAACTGAACCTTTGGGCTTTTGAGTTATGTTGACAGGAGACACTTCTTAAAGGAGAACTCCGGCGCCAAATGAACCTTTGATCTAATTACACATTGGTACCTAGTCGACCGTTCTCTGAGATTTGTATTCATGATAATCGAATGTAAAGAGTTTTATCTCTGAAAACTGTTTAGCGTATAACCCTAGTATATGGGGGCATATAATAAGTAAAGAGAAATCGCTAGTTTATACCACTAACAAGGCTCAAAATAGCCCCACACTAACACAGTAACATAATGAGGGTCCATACATGCAAAACGAAGCATTGACAACTTTGTAAGTGTACAGACCGTTTAATAAGAAGATATGGGTCTATTTTGAGCCTTGTTAGTGGTATAAACTAGCGATTTCTCTTTACTTATTATATGCCCCCATATACTAGCGTATACGCTAAATAGTTTTTAGAGATAAAACTCTTTACATTCGATTATCATGAAAACAAATCTCAGAGAACGGTCGACTAGGTACCGATGTGTAATTAGACCAAAGGTTCATTTTGCGCCGGAGTTCTCCTTTAAGGCCTGAAACATCCTCAAAATAATGCTTCTAAATATGTTTCCAAACATCATCGCGATTTAAAATATTCAAGGGCATTTATAATGCAACATGTACACTGTATGTCTTGCATTCTCAGCATTACCACAAGGGGTGCTAATTAGGTTATAGTATTAGCTACTTCTACTAAATCAGCTAAATGACACATGACTTAACTACTGCACAATAAACTATAAACTAACATTAAATAACGGCGTCTACTAAATTTGCTAAATTATCTTAACTACTAAACTGTTTCAAATACATTAAATGAGCTGTATGCAAGATTGTGGCCAAAACTGGTACTGCAATCACTTTCAAATTAGGGTGTATTCCCCCTTCCCCCATGACTCGAGGTTGCCAGATATGCTGCAGGATCCAGCAGGAGCATAGGCTGCTACAAGAGGCAAGTGACGAGTCCTACACAGTGAGTTTTTTTTTCTGTTAATTATTAATTTCGGACTTTGTAACATAGTATTTCGAATTCATATCGAGTTTTGGGGGGGTTCGCAACGTTAGAATTTTTTTTATCCGATTCCGACACGTTTGTATCTGCAGCTGTGGTAACTAGAGTAGAGCTGGCAACCCGAATGCTGCAACACTACTGACTTCGTGATTGGTAGATTTCTGGAGGGTGACGCATCAGAACAAAACACAACATGACAACATCAACATCAGTCAAGGGATGTGCCTTCACTTTTTAAATGACAATATCCTGGCATTTATCTTAAAGTATTTGAAATGTACATGATTTCTTAATGTCTAGTGACATATCAGGACAATTTATGATTAATTGAAATAAATTTCTTGCTTACAGTCCCTTAAATGACTAAACATGAGCTAAACTATTGCATGAACAAAACTGCTACTAGATTAGCTAAATTTGACTAAACTACAACATTTGTTAAACCTATACAAAATTAGCTTAATGAGCTAAACTATAACATTAACAACACATATATTAAATTAGCTAAGTTAGCTAAGTTAGCTTAGCTAAGTAAACGTAAGCTAAACTACCGCTATAGACCTTTGCCTTTTCCAAATACCCACAATTGCAGTCTTTGCACTTGACCACTTGTCTACTTATATGACATATTTCCAGTCATTAGCCCAAGTGTTCAAGTAGGCGTGAAGACTGCAAGTGTGTTTAGAACTTTTGAGAACCCGATGGGACACACATAAAGTTCTGCATAACAATGGAAAACAATGTCGCGGAACAAGTTACCAAGCTAAAGTTAGCTAAATGCTAATATCTGATATCTGAATGAAACTGAAGGAAAGCTGACTAAACACAAATACAAGTCGACATGCTTTGCAATGCATCAGCCAAGGTACATGACCATGGTAAATGTCCAAAAAAACATGTATTCATGTGACCTGCTTGCTTAAACTAAGTCTGACAGATTAACATACTCATGTGATCTGGATTGGATCGCTAAAACGCCTACCAAGCAATAGCATAGTTCATGTATATCTTGTAAATGCACATATACACATTTTCTTCATTTTCAGATTGTAAATAAACTCATTTCCATGTGGTCACAATGCATCCAGCACCTGTTTTAACTTTCTCATTCTGACAGGCTTTCATAGCCAAAACGATGTCTTCATAGAAATGTGACTGAGGAATAAAAAAACCAAAAAAATAATGGTGGAGTGAATGACATTAGGCCTAAGTCCAAATGTTGAGCAAACTGAGCTGCAGGTCAAAGTCTGTCAGCTCCAGTAACCAGAGCTCCCGAGGCTTGTACAATGTAACCTGAGTCTATAGATGGCCTTTGTTTTTCAGCAAAGCCTTTTCCGAACACAAAAAGAAGTATTCTGTGTGTCCTTTCAATTTGGTGCACAAAAGGATGTGTTTAGGGAAGATTATATCATTAAGATATTATCATCACACATAGACTTTAACTCATAGACTACTTAAAGGAATAGTTCGCCCATTCTGTCATCATTTATGTTCTTGACACTGTCAGCAAATCCGATTATTTGTGCATCTGACTGGAATCTGATCTAAATTATTGACGTCTACACTGTGTATCACAACTGTTCAGATCTGATTTGTGTGTCCCATGGCACTCTTTAGACTTTCTTTCTTTCTTTATATATATATATATATATATATATATTTATTTTTTCCATAAACTGACATTTAACTGACATAAAGCTTAAATAAAATTTATTAGACTTTATTAGAATTTATTAGACTATTAGACTTTGGTAACTACAGTAACTGAAGATCTAAAGTGAGTAAAACTGAAATTTATATAAAATAAAATAAAATAAACTGAAGCTAAACAAATATTAAAGAAAAGAAAAATAGTAAAAAAAAAATATGGGAAAAGCACACAAAACTATACTAAAACTTAACTAAGATTAAATTGAGAATTATACTATACTAAAACTATACTAAAACTTAACTAAGATTAAATTGAGAATAATTGAGGATAAATTCAAAATATGATTACATTGTATAATAGTAAACCAAAAATACTTAATACATAATGCTGTCAAACACACAAAAAAACTGTTTGTGTCCATATACAATGAAAGTCAATGGGGTCCAAAACCACATTAAACTTTCACTGAATGGTCACACATATTTAAAAAAAAAAAAAATACAATTTAAAAAAAAAAAAAATATGTGTTTGACCATTCAGTGAAAGTTTGATATAATGACAATAGAATTGAAATTTTGGGGTCAAACACACTAAAAACTGTTTGTGTCCATATACAATGAAAGTCAATGGGGTCCAAAACCACATTAAACTTTCACTGAATGGTCACACATATTTTAAAAAAAAAATTACAATTTAAAAATATATATATATATATATGTGTTTGACCATTCAGTGAAAGTTTGATATAATGACAATAGAATTGAAATTTTGGGGTCAAACACAAAAAAGTGTTTGTGTCCATATACAATGAAAGTCAATGGGGTCCAAAACCACATTAAACTTTCACTGAATGGTCAAACACATATTTTTTTTAAAAAAAAAAATGAGTAATTTTTTTTACAAGTTTGATATAATGACAATAGAATTGAAATTTTGGGGTAAACTGTCCCTTTTAAATCGACATGAAACAGATGTTTGCAATAGTATTTTCTTCACTATTGATGTAAAGTATATCCGAGTGAAACTGCTGCTTCTTCTAAAAATAAATTTAGGGCGGGACTTGATTTTTTTTTCCATCAGGAATTGTTATCCTGTCATCTAGTAGATCCACTTCAACTCAACAGACCTCAATAGAATAATTTACCAAGACAAAATATTAGATTTGCATTAAAACTATCTATAAAACATTAAAAGTTCAATAGAACCACAATAAGGCCTTAATGTAATACAGTAAAACACTTTTGTGGCTTTCGTCAATAGAAACTTAGAAATGAACACACGGAAAAGAAATGACAGAAAATATACCTAATGTTGAATTGAATTTACATATCTAAACAATTAGATCCATGTAAATAATTCCACAACTAAAATTTGAAATAAAATAAATATATTGGATTACAATAAAGCATTTGAGAGTATGTGAGTTAGTTTAACCTAAAACCTAATTGTGTCTAGAATGATCTGATCCTGTAACAATCAGTAGAGTAAGAAAATGCCATATATTGTGTTGTATATGTAGCTATATAGACAACAATGAGGCCTTACAGCCACACTGTAACATTAAATATACAGTAGTAGTTTTCAGCCACTTCTTAATCAACAGAAAATAACATGGGAATAAAGGAAAATCTATCTAAAAACGTCAATGTAATCATACAATATTGCATTAAAACAGCCGCTAATTACTATTATTTTGATTAACACTTTCTATTCTACATCAAGGATACATGTTTAGCAACACAATAAGGCCTTGGAGTCTGACTTCAGAATAAAAAAAAATAAATAAAAAAGGATAATGCAAGCATATAATCGTATATTTATTAAACATAAGGCGTTTACGTATAAACAATGAGCTCGTGCGGAACATAAAGCCCTGATGACGATGTGACATTGTAGCAGGTACATTAGAGGCGGGCCCATATGGAGCATCTGTGAGACTTTATAGGCATCATATCTGTATGAATGTATAGAATTATACCTGACAGCCACGCGCACTGAGCTCTCATCCTGTCCCGAAGACATGTTCCCGGTCAGGACACAGAGGATAAATATAGCTGATTTTCCTTTTCTTTATCGGCTTAGGCTATGCAGCAGACAGACACAACAGACAGAGAGTCCCTCCCGCCGTCTATTCTGCCATTATAAAGCTGAAATGATCCAATCGGGCACTCTTCTGACGGGAAAATAATACAAATATGAAGTAAAACATCTCGTGTTCGGCGCAGCACGTTACATGTTTAATGAGCTGAATGGTGAGAGTGAGTGACTGCCCTCACACACACAATCATCCTGAAGAGCGACTCTCTCCAGGAGTGTGACATCACCAGGCCACGCCTTCGTCGTGCACGTCAGACCACGCCCTAATCTCTACACCAAAATGACAGGTAGTGGGACATGGGAAATATCCATTGCAATATATATGCACAATATCCAGTAGAGTGAAAATATCTAGTCTAATATACACGTTTTGCTCAATTTATAGTCATTTGTTTATTATGTTTATTGTTTATTTATGTTTGATTAAATTAAATAAATCCTTCAATTTTAAGGATCAAAACAAAAGGCTCTCGAATTCTTTGTAAATGGTGGTTGACTTGAAAGACAGAACAGATAAATCTTACAGCGCCTCCTTTTGGACACATGCAATACCGCACTTAGCAATGAGAGATTTCCATTACCCAGATGCGAGACGTTCTGTTTGCCAATATAATGTAGCCTATACTATTCGTTGGTTAAAATAAAGAAACCAAAATATTTAAGAATAAAAATGGCAACAGCAACACTATAAAAGAAAAAAAAATAAATAAAATAAATAAAAAACACAAGAAAAGTAGAAACAAAACAAAAAACAACAAAAGAAAACAAAATAATAAAACAAAAAAAAAACTGCAATAAGCAAAAACAAAACATAAAAGTAAAACAAAAGAACAAAAAAAAACAAAGCAAAAACAAAAGTGAACATCAAAACAAAAGTAAAACAAAACAACACTAAATGATAAAAGAATTAAACATCACTGTAAAAAAAAATATTTTCAAGATTTGTTATCTCAACATATTTTCTTTTGTCAAATCAACTTAAATTATTTATTTAGTTGAAATAACTTATTATTTTGAGTTTCTGATGATTAAATTAATCTCCTTCATTGTATTAACTCACTTTTTCCAGTTCAGTCAACTTAAAATTTTAAGGGAACCAGGTTACTTACTTTTTTAAGTTAAACCAACCATATTTTTTACAGTGAGATGATAGATAGATAGATAGATAGATAGATAGATAGATAGATAGATAGATAGATAGATAGATAGATAGATAGATAGATAGATAGATAGATAGATAGATAGATAGATAGATAGATAGATCAAAAAACATGTTTTTGGTAGTATTTATTTTATTCACAGGTCGATTTTTTTTGTTTGTTGATTGTTGACATACTTGATAGCGTCAAGCCTCATTCACATATAATTCAACTGTTTGTGTACAGTAAAAAAAACAAACAAAAAAAAAAACTCCCATATGTGTAAAAACATTACATACCATACAGGCAAGGAGATATACAAACAAGTAAGAGTTCATTGTTTTTGTTCTCCAATAGTTTCATAAAAATGCAGTCATTTTGTAGTCTGCACCTCATTACAAGTATATCCAGAGGCCTCTTTGTGTTTTTCCAAACCTAGTGATTTTATCCCCCCACAATCCTGTTCTACAGCCTAGGTCAGCATAGGTAATTATGTCATAGGCGATAATGGAATAACAAAAAAGTATTACACTTTTGGGATGATTAAGTCAAAACTATCACCTACACAAACAGGTTGACAGCCTGCTGAAATTCATGTTCTTTAAACAAGTAGTGGTGGTTGTGCACAACGAAGATGCTGGAGATTAGCGAAGCAAAGAAAACGTACCTCAATCAAATCTTTCTAGGGTGTCAAACAAAACAATAATAAAACATACAAAACAAAAGCAGTACTTTAGTATTTGAATAAAAAAAGTTTTAAAATGTCTACGCTGTCTTTGATATTAAAATAAACACAAAGATAAACATCACAGCTGTTAGACAAACTTCACAGTATATCAGTCTAAATGAAGAGACAGAGAGACATATGTGCAAAACATTTCATAACTAAATAATACGACTTGACTGAGAAACAAATATAGAACATGATGTCGAGCATATCTCGTTCAGTCTGGTGACCAAGAATCACACATTCTCTAGCTGTTTTTCAGTTATACACAACATAGCCACATCCTGTGCCCTCAGTGTGTGTATCCAGCATATTGTATTTGTTCAGAAAAGCAGAACCTTCATTCTTAAACCCAGAGCTCCCCAGCTGACTCAGACAATGACAGATAGTCCCTCTTCATTTTCTCTTTCGTGCTCCTTTAATTGATTGCGTCCAAGCTGATTTTGTAAATTACCTACATGACTTTACATATAACTAAATTTATAGTTTTTAACTTAAACTTTAACTACATGAAAAAAAGTTTGACCACTATTTACCTATTTATCCTGTTATCACAGGACACGTTTTTGTTTATGTATATGGAGGGAAGTTGTTTAGGTTAAAATATCAATAAAAAAGGAGGAATATTGTATTACCTAAATAATAATTAACTCAAAGAAAGAAAGGAAAGAAAACGTACATCTTTTGAGACTTTTTGTGAGCCAACGTAATTTAAACAGCTGAATTCTTGGGTAATTGGTTCAATAAAGTGCTGAAAAGGTATAACCAAAAAAAAAAAAAAAAAAAAAATACAAACTAAAGAAAACAAAACAAACCTACAAAATACAAAACAAAAAAGTAAAACAAAACAAAAAAGAACAAAGTAAAACAAAAAAGCAAAAATAAAAGTGAACAAAGTAAAACTAAAAAAGCAAAAATAAAAGTGAACATCAAAACAAAAAAGAACAAAGTAAAACAAAAACGCAAAAATAAAAGTGTTCTTTTTTGTTTTAATAACTTTTATTTTTGCTTTTTTGTTTTGTTTTACATTTTTGTTTTGAAGTTCACTTTTATTTTTGCTTTTTTGTTTTACTTTGAACATCAAAACAAAAAAGTAAAACAAAACAGAAAAGAACAAAGTAAAACAAAAAGCAAAAATAAAAGTGAACAAAGTAAAACAAAAAAGCAAAAACAAAAGTGAACATCAAAACAAAAAAGAACAAAGTAAAACAAAAACGCAAAAATAAAAGTGTTCTTTTTTGTTTTAATAACTTTTATTTTTGCTTTTTTGTTTTGTTTTACTTTTTTGTTTTGAAGTTCACTTTTATTTTTGCTTTTTTGTTTTACTTTGAACATCAAAACAAAAAGTAAAACAAAACAGAAAAGAACAAAGTAAAACAAAAAAGCAACAATAAAAATGAACAAAGTAAAACAAAAAAGCAAAAACAAAAGTGAACAAAGTAAAACAAAAAAGCAAAAACAAAAGTGAACATCAAAATAAAAAAGAACAAAGTAAAACAAAAAAAGCCAAAATAAAAGTGAACATCAAAACAAAAAAGAACAAAGTAAAACAAAAAAGCCAAACAAAACTAAATAATAAAGGGAACAGTTTCTACAATTCCAATTAAACTTCCATTTCAGTATCGAATTGTCATGTATACAGATAAAATGTTAAAATCGTAGCAAAAAAACGTTAAAAATACCAAAACAGGAGTTTTCCTGAACGTCCAGCATCTCCACGTTTCTTTTACTCCTCGTTCTTGATTTCCGCCGTCTTTAGGACCGAATCTTCGCCCAAGACCTTACACAGTTCGTTCAGTCTGAGCTGCATCTTAGGAATGCCTGCGAGCTGAGACTCCAAGCGCTGTTTTTCCTCCGTCAGCGAGAGCCGTGTGGCTGTGTCTAACTGTTCGAACCGCCAGCCGCCCTCCCCGTCAAACTGCAGGACGTGTGTGTGGTATTTCCTGCGAATAGAAATTTGAAGAAATCCAATATATAGTTTACTTATGTACAATGCATCCCATGCTCTTTTTCACTATAGTAACTCAAAAACGATTGCAAACTAATTCCCTCCCTACTAATTAATGTTTCTTCAATAAATACTTGCATTCAACTAAATAAATACAACTGTGCTTTCAGATGAAGATGTGACTCTGCAATCATTAAGTACAACGAAAATCATGTTGACTACTGACT